>SJXQ01001477.1:0-70718 GCA_006408695.1 Aepyceros melampus
AAGGTCCGTCTAGTCAAGGCTTTGGTTTTTTTCAGTGGTCATGTATGGATGTGAGAGTTCGACTGTGAAGAAGCTTAGCACTGAAGAATTGGTGCTTTTGAACTGTGGTGTTGGAGAAGACTGTTGAGACTCCTTTGGACTGCAAGGAGATTCAACCAGTCCATTCTAAAGGAGATAAGTCCTCGGTGTTCATTGGAAGAACTGATGCTGAAGCTGAAACTCTAATACTGTGGCCACCTCATGCAAAGAGGTGACTCATTGGAAAAGACCCTGATGCTCAGAGGAATTGGGGGCATGAGGAGAAGGGGACCATAGAGGATGAGATGGCTGGTTGGCATCACTGACTCGATGGATGTGAGATTCAGTGAAATCCAGGAGTTGATGATGGACAGGGAGGCCTGGCGTGCTGTGATTCATGGGTTCGCAAAGAGTCGGACACGACTGAGCAACTGAACTGAATTGAACTGATAGCCAACAATGGTAAACATGCATTATTTTCAATCCACGTGAAACTTACTTTACTAAAGTATGTTTCAAAAGACTGTAAACACACAGAATTAATTCTGTGTCGATTAGTCAAGAAGTCTCAAAGAAGTAGTGACTACTACAACATCCAGTTTGGTTTGCCATACTTACAAAAATTTGCCCTATAAGGAAATGAAAGAATCTGTAGACTTCAAAGGAACCTCACTGCACATGAGGCAGGATTAGAATCATGTTTGCACTTGTACTCCTTGCACTGAAATCTGTGGGAGTGAACAATGCAGAGCAGGTAGGTATATACTGACACGTATGGTCAGTATATGTATGTGTTATAGCTGAGAACCAGTGAACTTGGATAACTCTCCATTTTATGAAAGAACTTTTAGCACATATGTCCATCCTCCTTCAAGAAATTGATGTTATCTTTATTATTTTTATCAGGAAAAAAAATATACCTTCTGACTCTGGAAGAAGACAGTATTTCTAGCTTCCAAGTGTGTTACCTGTGAGATATCTTTGAAAAAATAACCAGGAGAAAAGCTGACATATGGCATGTAATGGTGGTTTAGTTACTAAATCGTGTCTGACTCTTGCAACCCCATGGACTATAGCTATACCAACTGAGCTATGATGGAAGCTGCATGGCATATAGAAAAGCTTTCAAAATTTGCCTTCAAATAGTATGTTGTTGTTGATTTGTTGGAACACTCACCTAGGATATAGGATTTAGTGCCCTGTTAAGATGGTATAAACATACTGTTTGTTGTTGTCGTTTAGTTGCTAAGTTGTATCCAACAATTTTGCGACCCCATGAACTGCGGCCTGAAAGGCACCAAGTGTAACTGTATCAGATTGGAATCCAATAACTTTAAGATGGTTAGAAAATGTTCAGATATTTCCGTCACCTTTGTGCATATCTCGTTCATGTTGCAGATGATGGAGCACCTTATATCATCCATGAATTCTGCATGCATCTGCATACACTGTCCCTGTGAACTCGTCCTGTCCAGTAATTTGGTGACTCTGGCCAGCTTGATGTATTGCACATGGTGTATGTCCATAATGGAGCATGATGGCAGTATGGCAGAGAGCTGAATTATAAGTTAAAAAAAAAATCAAAAGTTATGAGTAGTAATTTTAAAAGTTTTAAAATGAAGCATATAGTTTTATAAACTTAATAAGAGAATGGTATAAGTAAATGATGAAATCTCCTAACTAATAAATTAAGTTCTACTATTCATTTAATGAGAAAAATATACTAAAGAATAAGAGAATATATCAATAAGTAAAAATACAAGTAGAGAAAAACAGGAAAGCCAAACATCAAATTTAGACAAATTCCTAGCTAGATTTATCATAAAAAAGGAAAGATTTAAAAATTTAAAAAATAAAATAAAATAAAAACTGTACAAGTATCACAGATTTTAAAATAATAATGAAGGATATTATAAATAAATTTATGCTAAACTTATGAATAATATTGAAATAGCAAATTCCTTGGCAAGAACAAATTGCCAAACTGACTGAAAAAGTTATCAATAAGTAAAAATACAAGTAGAGAAAAACAGGAAAGCCAAACATCAAATTTAGACAAATTCCTAGCTAGATTTATCATAAAAAAGGAAAGATTTAAAAATTTAAAAAATAAAATAAAATAAAAACTGTACAAGTATCACACATTTTAAAATAATAATGAAGGATATTATAAATAAATTTATGCTAAACTTATGAATAATATTGAAATAGCAAATTCCTTGGCAAGAACAAATTGCCAAACTGACTTGAAAAAGTAAAAATAGTTACATATTTAAAAAAGAATGTTTCTCAAAGTTCTTTCCATGAAAATTCCAAACCCAGTTGATTTCACAAATTAAATCTATCAAACATTATTTTAAAGTATGTTAGTCACTTGTTCTTGACCAAGGCACAAATGTAATTTAATGAAAAAAAGGATTTTTTTTCAACAGATAGTTTTCGAAATTCTAAACTCAGAGACTTCACAGATTATGCCTTTCACATAAAATGACTCAAAATGAATTATAGACTTTAAAACATGTGCATTTTGAATAAAGTGGAAGGAAATATGCAATGTCTTAATTTTGAAGTTTCAGATGCTCCAAGTAGAAAGTATGCAATAGTACCACTAAGAATTGATTTAAAAAGCAGACACACAATTATATATGCTACTCAAAAATAAATGTTACTAATTATTAGCAAAAGATACAAGCAAAACTCAAGTGCAGATATAGGAGCATCCATCTCTAGAAGACATTCAAGCAATAAGATGTATCTTTCAAAAAATAAAAAAGGAGGTAAAATAAATATATATTTTACTACACTAAACATGCTTTGTTTTCAGAGAAATGAAAGAGTGCTATGTGTTCAACACATTTGCTAAGAGAAAGTCATTTGGTTTGGAGTTTCCTAGTTTTTATACTTCATTAGGCATACAGAGAAAGAGAATCTATGCGTATAACTCCATTCTCCAGCTAGCTGCAGTCCATAAATTCAGGTTAATTTAACATGAGCAATTTAAAGAGAATAACCTAGAGAGACTTGCTAGAACATTCTTAGGTAAGGACTTCTAAGTCATCTGCTTGTTAACTATTATTCAAAAGAATCCTGCTGAAGCCATCTTCAAGTATTTCCCTTTTGTGGATATTGAGTACAATTCTTTACCATATTAGTGGTTTCTCCAGTTACAAATAAGAATGAATTTCCATTTGGTCTCTCTGTACATGGGTGGAACATGCCCATGTTTGTCATTTTAAGAACCAGTTTGGTTAATTTTAGAGATTGGGTATAAAGCATTTTAATTAACCTCCTTCTAAGACAGCAACTTAATCTTTATGGTAGGCATATACTTGTGAATTTGAGCAAAGTCCAGGAGATAGTGAAGGATAGAGGAGCCTGGCATGCTGCAGTCCATGAAGACACAGAGTCATACATGAGTTATCGACTGAATGATAGCAGCATACTTGCCCCCTTCTCTAAATTTCCACAGGGGTTTCCTTAACTGATTATCCTACATGATTTTTTTTAAATAATAATCTAGGATACATTTTACAGAACATACCATAAGGTCATTAGATTCTGCCCAATGGAATGTCAATATCTGAATATGTTCCTTAAGCAGGGGCCTAATTCCTAAGTATGCTCACAACTTTTAACTCTACCCATTGTGTAGATTTGCTCTCATTTTTTCCACCAGAGTTTTCTCACTTGCAGTTTTCATCACTATTCACCACTTTTATTTTAGGAATGACCATCAGTGAAATAAGTAGAATGCTTTGACTATATTTGGAGAAATTTGTAGAATTCAGACTACACATTCTGCAAAGAAGGTGGGCTGACCACTAGAGCACTCTATATGTGACCTCACATACAGTGAGGCAACCTGGGCATATATGTGATCTGTGTGTGTGTGTGTATGCGTGTTAGTCACTCATTTATGTCAGACTCTTTGCAACCCCATGGACAGTAGCCCACCAGGCTCCTCTGTCCATGGGATTCTCTGGGCAAGAATACTGGAGGGGTAGCCCCTCTCTTTCCCAGGGAATCTTCTGAACCAGGAATAGAACCTTAGTCTCTTGCCTTGCAGGCAAATTTTTTTACCACTAACTCATCAGGAAAGCCCATATATGTGACATACTGCTTCTAAAATTCCACCTGTCAAATATTCTTGAATATGCCATTTCCATTTTATCAATAAGCTCTACCAAACTAATCTCCTTCCTCAACTTTTTGCAACATTACTTAAAATTTTTTATGCTTTCCATTGATAGCATCCTTTTCCCATACTCAGTAATAAGCCGCTAATTTCCTTATGGGTTTCCCAGGTGGCAGAGTGATAAAGAATCAGCCTAACAATGCAGGAAATATGGGAGATATGAATTTGATCCCTGGGTCAGTAAGTTCCCCTGGAGGAGGAATGGCACCTCATTCTAATATCTTGCTAGGAAAATCTCAATGACAGAGGAGAAGGGCAGGCCTTAGTCTATGGGTTCACAAAGAGTTGGGCATGACGGAGCAACTGAGCATGCACACAATTTCCTTTCAGTAATTATATACCAAGGAGCTGCACTAGAAAGCTTTGAATCTGGTCTAGGTTCGATGCAGGATGCAGGATGCTTGGGACTGATGCACGGGGATAATCCAGAGAGATGGTGTGGGGCGGGAGGGGGGAGGGGGGGTTCGGGATTGGGAGTACATGTACACTCGTGACTGATTCATGTCAATTTATAGCAAAATGAATACAGTATTGTAAAGCAAAACAAACTAAAAAATAAAAATTAATTATTCTAACAATCTTCATGAAATAATAGTATTTGATTGCCTTAGACCAAAGTGTTCTGTTCTAATCTCATTGCATGGTTCTTTACTGATTAACTATTCTTTATTTCTTCTAGATCCTTGTTAAAACATTTAATGTATCTTCTCAATATGTGTCTCTGGTTTATTTATCTGTAACTCCATTTTGTTTTCAAGATTTTGGATCATCTTTCTTATCATTATTCAGAATTCTTTTTCAGGTAGACTCCCTATATACCTCTCTTTGGTTTGCTTTGGTGGGTTTTTATCATGTTCCTTCACCTGCTGGATATTCCCCTGCATTTTCATTTTGTTTAATTTGCTGTTTGGGGTCTCTTTTCTGCAGGCTGGAGGTCTTTAGTTCCTCTTAATTATGAAGTCTGCTCCTCATGGGTGGGCTTGGACCAGTGTTTTGTCAAGGTTTCCTGGTTTGGGGAGCTTGTTTCTGTGTTCTGGTGGTGGTGGATAAGGATCTTATCTCTCTGGAGAGCAATGCAATGTCCAGTAGTGACTTTGGGGGTGTCTGTGGGTTTGGTATGGGGTTGAGCAACCTGTTTTTTAACGTTCAGGGTTGCATTCCTGTTTTTCTGGAGGATGAGTGTGTGGTGTCTTGTACTGGACCTTGTTGGTTCTTTGGTGGAGCTTGGTCTCAGTGTAGGTATGGAGGCTTTGGGTTGGCTTTTGTCTATAAATGTTCCTATGGGGTCAGGAGTTCTATGATGGTCCAAAATTTTGGAGTTGAGCCTCCAACCTCTGAGTTTTGGTCCCCCTCTTACAGTAGCATCAAGACTTCTCTGTCCACACAGCACAGAAGACAAAAGACCAAAGTTACTAGCAAAATCATGCTTCACAGCCAGGAGTTATATAGAGAAGAGGGAGGTGGGAGATTGAGGTGACCGGGAGGAGGAAAGGGAGGATCAAAAGGGAAGAGAGTTTTTTTTTTTTAACTTTATTTTACTTTACAATACTGTATTGGTTTTGCCATACATAAACATGAATCCACCACAGGTGTT
Organism: Aepyceros melampus; assembly: GCA_006408695.1. Lineage (NCBI taxonomy): Eukaryota > Metazoa > Chordata > Mammalia > Artiodactyla > Bovidae > Aepyceros > Aepyceros melampus. The sequence goes on from SJXQ01001477.1 coordinate 5,808, forward strand.
TATATTTTTTAAAGTTTAGCTGAAATATACTGAAAGATCATATTTATTGGATTTACAAGTTTTCCTAATCTAAAATGTAAAATAGTCATTCAAATTTTTTGAACAGAGAAAAAATTTGAATAACTGTGGCTCATATGTGAAATGGATTAGATTACAGACTTGATGTGACAAGACCGTTTAGGCTTAGAGACACACAATCTATTCTATTTCTATTCAACAGTTGTCCATAGGTACCATATTCTAGACTCAGTGTTGAATACTCTTTTTTTTTTAATACCATTGCATTCAATGAAGACATTTTAGCAAATAAAACTTTGCAGAAGATGAAAAAAAAAAAAGAAAAGAAAAAAAAAGGAAGAGCGTAAACAAGCCAGTAATCAAATCTCTAAGTGAAAATGGATACTAAAAATTAGACTCTTAAAGGTATAAAATTAATAACAAAAATGAAAATGCAAAATTAAAAACCTAGAATAGAGATTAGAGTCTTGAAATTACAATATTAAAAATAAATATCAAACAAAAAAATTAAAATATATATTGTGGTGTCAGTTCAGTGTCGGATAATCCTTTGTTCGGGCTTGTAATTTGTTTTCCAAGTCTATGGTTGCTTCTGTTGTAGACTCAAACAATTTTAAAATTATATGGGAAAACTTGTCGAAAGATTGAATGATTCATCCCAACTTGCAATCTTCGGAAAACCATTTATAATTTCTCAGTTCAGTTCAGTTCAGTGGCTTAGTCATGTCCAACTTTTTGCAACCTCAAGGACTGCAGCACAGCAGACTTGCCTGTCCATCACCAACTGCCAGAGCTTGCTCAAACTCATGTACATTGTGGCAGTGATGCCATCCAACTATCCCATCCTCTGTCATGCCATTCTCCTCCTCATTCTCTTCTCCTTCTGCCTTCAATCTTTCCCAGCATCAGAGCCTTATCCGTCTGTTCTTCACATTAGATGGCCAAAGTATTGGAGTTCCAGATTCAGCATCAGCTCTTCCAATGAACGTTCAGGACTGATTCCGTTTAGGATTGACTGGTTGGATCTCCTACCAGCCCAAGGGACTCTCAAGAGTCTTCAACACTAGAGTTCAAAAACATCAATTCTTCTATGCTCAGCTTTCTTTATAGTCCAATTCTCACATCCATACATGACTACTGGAAAAAAACATGGCTTTGACTAGTTGGAAATTGTTGGCAAAGTAATGTCTATGCTTTTTAATATGCTATCTGGGTTGATCATAGCTTTTCTTCCAAGGAGCCAGGTGTCTTTTAACTTCATGGCTGCAGTCAGCATCTGCGGTGATTTTGGAACTCCCAAAAATAAAGTCTCTCATTGTTTCCATTGTTTTCCCATCTATTTCCCATGGAGTGTTAGGGCCAGATGCCATGATCTTAGTTTTTCTTTTTTTGTTTTGTTTTGTTTTTTAATATAAATTTATTTTAATTGGAAGTTAATTACCTTACAATATTGTATTGGTAATAAAGTCTCTCATTGTTTCCATTGTTTCCCCATCTATTTCCCATGGAGTGTTAGGGCCAGATGCCATGATCTTAGTTTTTCTTTTTTGTTTTGTTTTGTTTTTTAATATAAATTTATTTTAATTGGAAGTTAATTACCTTACAATATTGTATTGATTTTTGCCATACATCAACATGACTCCGCCACAGTATACACGTGTTCCCTATCCTGAAACCCACTCCCACCTACCTCCCTGTACCATCCCTCTGGTTCATCTCAGTGCACCAACCCAAGCATCCAGTATCATGCATCAAACCTAGACCGGCAATTCATTTCACTTATGATATCATACATGTTACACTGCCACTCTCCCAAATCATCCCACCCTCTCCCTCTCCCACAGAGACCAAAAGACTGGTCTATACATCTGTGTCTCTTTTGCTGTCTCGCATGCAGGGTTATTGTTACCATCTTTCTAAATTCCATATATATGTGTTAATATACTGTATTGGTGTTTTGTTTATGGCTTACTTCACTTGTATAATCAGTTCCAGTTTCATCCACTTCATTAGAACTGATTCAAATGTATTCTTTTTAATGGCTGAGTAATACTTCGTTGTGTATATGTATCACAGCTTTCTTATCCATTCATCTGCTGATGGACATCAAGGTTGCTTCCATGTCTTGGCTATTATAAACAGTGTTGCGATGAACATTGGAGTATATGTGTCTCTTTCAATTCTGGTTTCCTCAGTGTGTATGCCCAGCCGTGGGATTGCTGGGTCATAAGGCAGTTCTATTTTGAGTTTTAAGCCAACTTTTTCACTCTCTTCTTTCACTTTCATCAAGAGGGTCTTTAGTTCTTCTTCACTCTGTCATACGGATGGTGCATCTCCATATCTGAGGTTATTGATATTTCTCCAGGCAATCTTGATTTCAGCTTGTGCTTCATCCAGCCCAATATGATGTACTCTGCATACAGGTTAAATAAGCAGGGTGACAATATACAGCCTTGATGTATTCCTTTCCCGATTTGGAACCAGTCCATTGTTCCATGTCCAGTTCCAACTGTTGCTTCTTGATCTGCATACTGATTTCTCAGGGGAAAGGCAAGGTGGTCTGGTATTCCCATCTCTTAGAATTTTCCATAGTTTGTTTTGATCCACAAAGTCAAATTTTTGTTTAGTGTAGTCAATAAAGCAAAAGTAGATCCTCTCTTGCTTTTTTGATGATCCAACGGATGTTGGCAATTTGACCTCTGGTTCCTCTGCTGTTTCTAAATTCAGCTTGAACATCTGTAAGGTCATGGGTCAAGTGCTGTTGAAGCCTGGCTGACAATTCTCAGCAGCACTTTGCTAGCATGTAAGATCAGTGCAAATGTGTGGTAGTTTGAATATTCTTTCACATTGCCTTTCTTAGGGACTGGGATGAAAACTGACCTTTTCCAGGCCTGTGGCCATGGCTGAGTTTTCCAAATTTGTCTTTCACTTTCATCAAGAGGGTCTTTAGTTCTTCTTCACTCTGTCATACGGATGGTGCATCTCCATATCTGAGGTTATTGATATTTCTCCAGGCAATCTTGATTTCAGCTTGTGCTTCATCCAGCCCAATATGATGTACTCTGCATACAGGTTAAATAAGCAGGGTGACAATATACAGCCTTGATGTATTCCTTTCCCGATTTGGAACCAGTCCATTGTTCCATGTCCAGTTCCAACTGTTGCTTCTTGATCTGCATACTGATTTCTCAGGGGAAAGGCAAGGTGGTCTGGTATTCCCATCTCTTAGAATTTTCCATAGTTTGTTTTGATCCACAAAGTCAAATTTTTGTTTAGTGTAGTCAATAAAGCAAAAGTAGATCCTCTCTTGCTTTTTTGATGATCCAACGGATGTTGGCAATTTGACCTCTGGTTCCTCTGCTGTTTCTAAATTCAGCTTGAACATCTGTAAGGTCATGGGTCAAGTGCTGTTGAAGCCTGGCTGACAATTCTCAGCAGCACTTTGCTAGCATGTAAGATCAGTGCAAATGTGTGGTAGTTTGAATATTCTTTCACATTGCCTTTCTTAGGGACTGGGATGAAAACTGACCTTTTCCAGGCCTGTGGCCATGGCTGAGTTTTCCAAATTTGCTGGCATATTGTGTGCAGCACTTTCACAACATCATCTTTTAGGATTGAAATAGTTCAACTGGAATTTCATCACCTCCACCAGCTATGTTTGTTGTAATGTTTCCTAAGGCCCACTCGATTTCACATTCCAAGATGTCTGGCTCTAGGTGAGTGACCATTGTGGTTATCTGGGTCATGAAGATCTTTTTTGTATAGTTCTTCTATGTATTCTTGCCGCTTCTTAATATCTTCTGCTTCTGTTAGGTCCCTACCATTTCTGTCCTTTATTGAGCCTATCTTTGCATGAAATGTTCCCTTGGTATCTCTAATTTTCTTGAAGAGATCTCTAGTCTTTCCTATTCTGTTGTTTTCCTCCATTTCTTTACACTGATCACTGAGGAAGTTTTTTTTATCTCTCCTTGCTATTCTTTGGAACTCTGAATTCAAATGGGTATATCTTTCCTTTTCTCCTTTGTCTTTTGCTTCTCTTCTTTCCTCAGCTATTTGTAATGTCTCCTCAGACAACCATTTCACCTCTTTGCATTTGTTTTTCTTGGGAATGGTTTTTATCATTGTCTCCTGCACAATGTCATGAACCGCTACGGTTGTTAGTTTATCAGACACTCTATCAGATCTAATCTCTTTAATATATTTATCACTTCCACAGTATAATCATAAGGGATTCTATTTAGGTCATGCCAGAATGGTCTAGTGGTTTTCCTTACTTTCTTCACTTTGAGTTTGGCAATGAGGAGTTCATAACCTGAGCCACAGTCAGCTCCTGGTCTTGTTTGTGCTGACTGTATAGAGCTTCTCCATCTTTGGCTGCAAAAATCATAAGCAATCTGATTTCAGTATTGACCATCTGGTGATATCCATGTATAGAGTCTTCTCTTGTGTTGTTGGACGAGGGTGTTTGCTATGACTAGTACATTCTCGTCAAAACTCTGTTAGCCTTTGCCCTGCTTCATTTTGTACTCTAAGGCCAAATTTCCTTGTTACTACAGGTATCGCTTGACTTTCTACTTTTGCATTCCAGTTTTCTATAATGAAACTGACATCGTTTTTGAGGTGTTAGTTCTAGAAGGTCTTGTAAGTCTTCATAGAACCATTAAACTTCAGCTTTTTAGCATTACTGGTTGGGGTATTTATTCTCAGATTATTTTAATTTCAGATTTTTTTTCAGGGGACATTTTAATAGAATCAAATAGTTTCCTATACGAGAAATGATCTGGAAGGACTGATGCTCAAGTTGAAGTTCCAATACTTTGGCCACCTGATGCAAAGAGCCGACTCATTAGAAAAGACCTTGATACTGGGAAAGATTGAAGGCAGGAGGAGAAGGGGACAACAGACGAGGAGATGGTTGGATGGCATCACTGACTCAATGGACATGGGTTTCAGCAATCTCTGGGAGATGGTGAAGGACAGGGAAGTCTGGCATGCTGAGTCCATGGGGCTGCAAAGAGTTGAACACAACAGAGTGACTGAACAACAGCAAAATACAATTTTATCAATCTGAGCTTCCTGTTTAGTTGCAAGGTTGTTGTATTTCAGCCACCAAATCAAGCTACTGAGTTGTATCTGACTCTTCACAACCCCATAGACTGCAACACACCAGGCCTCCCTGTCCTACACCATCTCCAGAGTTTTCTGAAGTTAACGTCCATTGAATCAGTGATGCCATCCAACCATCTCATTCTCTGGCACCCTTTGTCCTTCTGCCTTCAATACTTCCCAACACCAAGGTATTTTCCAATGAGTTGGTTGTTTGTATCACAGTTGTCCTAAGTATTGGAGCTTCAAGTTACAGAGTTAGAAAAAGATAATACTCAATTTTTCAAAGTTTGAAGACTAAATTTTTTTACCACTAACTCATCAGGAAAGCCCATATATGTGACATACTGCTTCTAAAATTCCACCTGTCAAATATTCTTGAATATGCCATTTCCATTTTATCAATAAGCTCTACCAAACTAATCTCCTTCCTCAACTTTTTGCAACATTACTTAAAATTTTTTATGCTTTCCATTGATAGCATCCTTTTCCCATACTCAGTAATAAGCCGCTAATTTCCTTATGGGTTTCCCAGGTGGCAGAGTGATAAAGAATCAGCCTAACAATGCAGGAAATATGGGAGATATGAATTTGATCCCTGGGTCAGTAAGTTCCCCTGGAGGAGGAATGGCACCTCATTCTAATATCTTGCTAGGAAAATCTCAATGACAGAGGAGAATGGCAGGCCTCAGTCTATGGGTTCACAAAGAGTTGGGCATGACGGAGCAACTGAGCATGCACACAATTTCCTTTCAGTAATTATATACCAAGGAGCTGCACTAGAAAGCTTTGAATCTGGTCTAGGTTCGATGCAGGATGCAGGATGCTTGGGACTGATGCACGGGGATAATCCAGAGAGATGGTGTGGGGCGGGAGGGGGGAGGGGGGTCCCCAAAAAAATTAGTTGAATGCATATATATGGGTCTATTTCTGGTCTTTCTTCCCACTGATCTGTATTTTTATCTTCCTTCTTACTGATCTGTATTTTTATAGTTGTGTCAATCCTAAACAGCAATTTGAAAGCATGGAGCTTAAGTCTTCCAGGTTTATTCTTTTCCAGAATTATTTAGCTGTTCTAGATCCTTTGAATTTCTACACACATATTAGAATATACTTCTTTCTCTGTCTTTTTTTTTTCTTCTTCAAAAAGTTACAAGATATTGTTTAGAAGACTTTTTTCTCATCTAAAGGAATATTGCTCTTAGGATAGACCAAGAAAAAATAATATTTAGAGGCTAAATATTGATTGGCTAACTCTGCAACCAATGCTTGGGATTAACTAATGAGAAAAAGATATGTACAAACCAAAAGAAAGATGACATTAAGGGAAATGGAAATCACTAGTTCTAAAAAAAAAGACTAGTTCTCCTGCTCCCTTCTAGATACCATTCACAAGAAGAATTAGAGCAAGAAAGAGTCATGTCTACTTTTCCAACTTAATCAGTCTATTCGGCAGTAGTGTAATGAATAAAGCAGTTTAAAAAGTGGAAGAATGTGAACTAAGGGAAAAACCTTTCCTTTTGGAAATCAAGAGATAGGAAAAATATTTTTCTATCTCTCAGTACTTCAACAATTCATTGATTGTATTTTCTCATGGCACATTTTTGCTGTTGTCTTTTTGATGTGAATAGTTTTCTGTTTAACATACAAATTACTCTGAAGTAGTCAAACACAGTGCAAATGACACATTCATTGATTTTGAAGAAGTGGCATGTTTTTAAAATAGTAAGAAGATCACTGTATTCAAGTCATTTGTGTGTGTGTTGCGGGGGGAGCTTACCTGGGGAATTAAAAAGTTAAAAAGAGCTATATTCAGAATCTTTATATTCACAAAAATGCTCAAAATAATTAATTATTCAAACATGTAGAGGTCTGCACAAGATCTTATATTAAGTAGCAGCTCTGTCCAGTAGAGTTTTTGCTGGAAGTGTTACATAATCTGTGCCCTCCAATATGATAGTCACTAACTACATTAAACTATTGAACACTTAAAACATAGTTTGTATAGTTGATAAGTGAATTTTAAATTTTATTAATGCCAATTTAATATTAACTTTAAATAGGCACAGATGTTTGGTTATTATATGTATTCATTTTTGGTGATAGTACATAATACTTTATGTCAAGAATAGTCACAACCACAATTATATCAGGAAAGTTATTGACTTTTTCATGTTATTTTCAATTCCACTTTGCTTCTTATAGGCATTACCAGTGATGGTCATGCTAGTTACATAGCTTTTCCTTTTATATTAAAATCTGCTGAATTGATAAATGAAAAATATTTTGTATAACCATCACATTAAAATTGGTTTCCAAACTATTTAATACTTTATTTTATTTTCTTCAGAATGCATATAGTTTGATAATTATATAAAATGTAATTATGGCTATGAAGAAGAACCAGAAAAGAATGGACTCTAAATGAAAACCTTTTTTCTTGTTGGAATGATACAACTGTAGCTAGTTCTGGTTTTATAAATTTGTTTCATATTTTTTCAAGGTTGCTTTGTGGAAATATTTTCTTGAAAATAGCTTCTGAAACTTTTAGAAATTATTTAAAATCAAAATGATAGGTAAAATATGCTCTATTGTGTATGGTTTTAAAAATTATTTTGTCATCATTGTGAAGAGAAGGTCATGAGTTATGTTTAATAGGATAGAAAGTGCACAGAGGAACAGTTAAAACAATCTGATAGGGTAAGCATAAAATACCTTCTGGGAGAATAATGATAAATTTTCAACACAAGTAAAACTTGCAAAGGTTACAAGACATTTTATATGTCATGAAAAGTAATTTGTAGCATAAAAACCAAATAGGAGAGCAAAAATCGGAGGTTTTATTCTATATATCATATGTTGAACAATAAAGTGAAATCACAGGGAAATGGATGAATCAGAGCATACAACTTATGTAAGCTTGGGTAAATTTATCAAAGATATTTAGCAAATAATTATAAATAGATACATGAAATTCATTAAAATTGTTAGCTAGGTAAATAAAAGTGAAGGATTTAAAGCACTATGTATAACATTTCTACTATAAAGATAAAATGAATTCTCCTGAGTTTATATAGGTAAAAATTTAAATTTAAACTAGGGAACAAACTTATCACTTATCTTTTTATTCATATTCTGAGGAAAATATGCACATTTGGTCTCATAAACCAAATAAGCACTATATTCTCAAGAAAAATCACAGGACTTACTAGTGCTTCAAATGTCAGTGAAATAAAAATTATTGAAGAAATAGAACAGTATTATAATTGTCTAAATACATGAGATCTAAGATAATATTCAGTGAGCAAGTTTTCAGAACTTATTTGATTTATGTTTTGAAACAAATTATTAACCCCTCTAAGGTGATACAGTTTATCAGAGTTCAGGGTACTGCTGAGATATTGAAGGTTCACTTCCAGATCATCTTAATAAAAGGAATCCCACAATAAAGGGACTCATATGAGGTTTTTGGTGTCCTGGTACTTAAAAAAAAAAATTATGATTGCACTATACTGTAGTCTGTTAAGTGTGTAATAATATCATGTCTAAAAAACTGCAAGTACCTAAAATAAATTAAAAAAGACTTTACTGCTAAAAAACACTAGCCATCATCTGAGTCTTCAGTGATTTGCAGTAGTAACCTTATAGATCACAGATGACCATGACAAATAAGCACACAAAGGTCAATAAAGCAAAATATAATATAATAAAACAAGATATGCCTATAAAAGATACTGGTTTGTATTTAGAGATCATATTCTAATTTCTAGCACTAATTAGTTTTGCTTTACTACTAATACCTTTGTGATCTAGGGCAAATTATTGAACTTCTCTATGTTGTGGTTTCCTCAACAATAAAATATGAGAGCTGAAGTAAAATGTTACAAAATAAAGTACATTAACATAAAGTAAGGATTCAGTTTTTACACTTATTAACTATGCAGATGAAAGTAAATTATTATTATCTCTGTATGATTTTTCTTAACTAGAAAAAAAATTTGATAAGGAAAGTGAAAGTGAAGTCACTTAGTCATGTCCGAATCTTTGGGACCCCATGGACCGTAGCCCTACCAGGCTCCTCCGTCCATGGGAATTTTCAGGCAAGAATACTGGAATGGGTTGCCATTTCCTTCTCCAGGAGATCTTCCCGAACCAGGGATTGAACCTGGGTCTCCTGCATTGTAGGCAGATGCTTTACTGTCTGAGCCACCAGGGAAGTCCATTTAGAATTTATTTCTAAATTCTAAGACTAATGTTAGTCAGGAATTGAAGACACAAAATTGGCCAAGCTCACACAGTCAGGTAGAGTTAAATATAATACTATGTAAGCAAAACTAATGGATCCATGGGAATTTTCAGGCAAGAATACTGGAATGGGTTGCCATTTCCTTCTCCAGGAGATCTTCCCGAACCAGGGATTGAACCTGGGTCTCCTGCATTGTAGGCAGATGCTTTACTGTCTGAACCACCAGGGAAGTCCATTTAGAATTTATTTCTAAATTCTAAGACTAATGTTAGTCAGGAATTGAAGACACAAAATTGGCCAAGCTCACACAGTCAGGTAGAGTTAAATATAATACTATGTAAGCAAAACTAATGGAAATGTTTTTATTATTTTAATGTTAGCTATATTCAAAGTCAGACAACTATTCAATCATTTGTTGTTTCTATCATCTATGCTTTCATTAATATACTCAAATTTTTCATTTAACAAATTCCCATGCACCATGCACTAGGTTATGTACCGGGAGAGCAAAAGTATACGTCATCATACATGCTTTGGAAGATGTGCTAGTATAGTAAGAGTGCTAATTATATTAATGAATATTAGGAAACAGGTGCGGAAACAGTGGAAACAGTGTCAGACTTTATTTTGGGGGGCTCCAAAATCACTGCAGATGGTGATTGCAGCCATGAAATTAAAAGAAGCTTACTCCTTGGAATTAAAGTTATGACCAACCTAGATAATATATTCAAAAGCAGAGACATTACTTTGGCGACTAAGGTCCGTATGGTCAATGCTATGGTTTTTCCTGTGGTCATGTATGGATGTGAGAGTTGGACTGTGAAGAAGGCTGAGCACCAAAGAATTGATGCTTTTGAACTGTGGTGTTGGAGAAGACTCTTGAGAGTCCCTTGGACTGCAAGGTGATCCAGCCAGTCCATTCTGAAGGAGGTCAAACCTGGGAATTCTTTGGAAGGAATGATGCTAAAGCTGAAGCTCCAGTACTTTGGCCACCTCATGCGAAGAGTTCACTCGTTGGAAAAGACTCTGATGCTGGGAGGAATTGGGGGCAGGAGGAGAAGGGGACGACCGAGGATGAGATGGCTGGATGGCATCACTGACTCAATGGACATGAGTCTGAGTGAACTCCAGGAGTTGGTGATGGACAGGGAGGCCTGGCAGGCTGCAATTCATGGTGTCTCAAAGAGTAGGACTCCACTGAGTGACTGAGCTGAACTGAACTGAGGATACAGATGTGAAAATATATATATATACTTTTTTTCAATACACAAAGTAACAATGACTTACTGTAATCTGAAGGATTTGACAAAAATGTACACAGAGGAGGATGAATTTCAGTTGGATGTTGAATGATTCTTTCTGTAGTTTATTTGCTCCTTCCAAAATCATATGCTGAAAACCTAAGGCACAATGTGATAATATTAGGAGGTGTGAGGATGTGATTGAATCACAAGGACAGAACTCTCATGAATGGGATAGTGCCCTTATAAAAGAAGTCCTGGAGAGAGCCCTGACCCTTCTATCCTGTGAGGACACAGCAAGATGCTAGCAGTTTGCAACTCAGAAGATGGCCTTCATCAGAACCTAACCAAATTTATACCCTGAGCTAAGACTCCACCTCTCAGACTATGATAAATAAATATCTGCTGTTAGTAAGTCTCCCACGCTGTGGTATTCTGTTAATGCAGCCTGAACAGACTAATAGTGATGTTCCATGTAATATTGCAACAGGAGTCCAATATACTGATCCCAAAACCTGTTGCTGAAGACCTAACGGATTATATTTAAATTGAGTGCATATGGGATGTTAGGAGGAAATAGCAACCCACTCTACTATTCTTGTCTGGAAAATCCCATGGACGGAGGAGCCTGGTAGGCTACAGTCCATGAGGTATGATAAATAAATATCTGCTGTTAGTAAGTCTCCCACGCTGTGGTATTCTGTTAATGCAGCCTGAACAGACTAATAGTGATGTTCCATGTAATATTGCAACAGGAGTCCAATATACTGATCCCAAAACCTGTTGCTGAAGACCTAACGGATTATATTTAAATTGAGTGCATATGGGATGTTAGGAGGAAATAGCAACCCACTCTACTATTCTTGTCTGGAAAATCCCATGGACGGAGGAGCCTGGTAGGCTACAGTCCATGAGGTCACAAAGAGTTGGACACTACTGAGTGACTTCACTCACTCACTCACTCACTCACTCATGGGATGTGACAGTTGTTGGGATTAGGGAGGAAGTTTGGATGAAAACTGGATGTTTGAACAGATTTTATGTGAGGTGATTGCATCTCCTTTAACTGAATATAATATTGGAATGACATTATGCTTGCTTGAGGAATACATCCCCAAACAAGTGTAAAGAGAAAGCATGTGCTGCCCTTCCACAAGCATCATATTAATTGCACATGCTAAATGTAAACCTATAAAAATGAACACACCCATTCAGGTTGTTAAATTGAAACAATAGATAACACTTCTTTAAGAAAGCAGACTGCCATTTTAATTAATGATGTGTTAGTAGTTGGAATGATAGTTACCAATGAATTCTCTGTACAGTCACCCCAGTGGCACATGAAAAATTTGGACAGCTCATAGATATCTAACAGTAGACTATAGACACTAGAGGAGTCCCCCTCCTGCTTAAATAGCTATATGTGATTTTTCAGGCTTGACCATAAGCAAGTGCAAAGGGTTTACCTGGCAGGCCTCCTGGAGGAAACCTTCCCTCTCCATTCCAAACAGTGCACAGCCAGTGCATCCCAGTCTCTGAAGGGAGTTGTAGTCACAGACTCAGGCCTCCTTGGCCAGTCATGACGTTCACTTATTTATATCCCCAGTCCTGACAATAATTTCACTCCTATATCTCTTTATCTAAGGTCTTGGGAAGAGGGCTTCTTTAGGAGCCCCTACTGAGACCTTCTTATGGAGGGACACGTGGGGAAAAACTAAAGACACTTTTCCCACCCTGACTCACTACTCAGTGCTTTTCCACTCTTGTCCCTCCCCTTTCCTCACTCTAGACTCTGTAAGACTCTCAGGGCCTTTAGTTCAGGGGTCTTTCAACACTGAAATGGACGGTGTACCTGTGCTGATCCACCTGACCCTCAAATGGTGTGCTGTTTTGAGTGAAAATGGAAGAGAGAGAATTGGTGCCTTATAGGGTTTTAGAATCTTGGTAATACCATCACAATCAATTATTAAAAGTTTATTACTTTGGGCATGTTGCTTTAACTGGTTACTGTGAAAAAATAAAATAATAATTGATTACTGTAACAGATGTCCACAGAGCTCTACTTTCTCTCCCAGCCAAGCTCAGCTCTTGAGCACATACCATCTACAACAACAGCAGTCATGGATGCAGTTTCAATTGTGCAAAAATTACAGCAAGCTAGAAAATACTGGAGACCAGGGTTTGATTCCTGGGTCGGAAAGATCCCCTGGAGAAGGAAATGGCAACCAACTCCAGTATACTTTCCTGGAAAATCCCATGGACAGAGGAGCCTAGCAGGTTACAGTCCACAGGGTTGCAAGAGTTGAACACAATTTAGTGACTAAGCCAACACAGAAAAGACTGGTAATCGGAGATCTTGTAACTGTTTTTATCTCACTACCAATCTAGGAAGAGAGTCAACAGGTTTGCTTTGATATGAGAAAAATTCAATCCATATTTATTGTATTGTCAGAAGGCTGTTTGATTTCATAACTCACTGCAGATGGTGATTGCAGCAATGAAATTAAAAGCTGCTTACTCCTTGGAAGAAAAGTTATGACCAACCTAGATAGCATATTCAAAAGCAGAGACATTACTTTGCCAACTAAGGTCCGTCTAGTCAAGGCTATGGTTTTTCCAGTAGTCATGTATGGATGTGAGAGTCGGACTGTGAAGAAGGCTGAGTGCCGAAGAATTGATGCTTTTGAACTGTGGTGTTGGAGAAGACTCTTGAGAGTCCCTTGGACTGCAAGGAGATCCAAACAGTCCATTCTGAAGGAGATCAACCCTGGGATTTCTTGGGAAGGAATGATGCTAAAGCTGAAACTCCAGTTCTTTGGCCACCTCAGGCGAAGAGTTGACTCATTGGAAAAGTCTTTGATGCTGGGAAGGATTAGGGGCAGGAGAAGGGGACGACCGAGGATAAGATGGCTGGATGGAATCACTGACTCGATGGACGTGAGTCTGAGGAAACTCCAGGAGTTGGTGATGGACAGGGAGACCTGGCGTGCTGCGATTCATGGGGTCACGAAGAGTCGGACACTACTAAGCGACTGAAATGAACTGAACTGAACTGAAGCTTACTGTGACAATTTAGTTAAGAGGGATTTGGATTTGATGTCTATACAAGCTCTCATTGTAATAATACACTACAATGATGATATCATGATAATATCAGAAACTGAAGAGCTAGCTAAGAATGACTTAAACATGGTAGTGACAAGATGAACGCGAGTCTGAGGGAACTCCAGGAGTTGGTGATGGACAGGGAGGCCTGGCGTGCTGCGATTCATGGGGTCATGAAGAGTCGGACACTACTGAGCGAATGAACTGAACTGAACTGAAGCTTACTATGACAATTTAGTTAAGAGGGATTTGGATTTGATGTCTATACAAGCTCTCATTGTAATAATACACTACGATGATGATATCATGATAATATCAGAAACTGAAGAGCTAGCTAAAAATGACTGAAACATGGTAGTGACACACAAGACCAACAGAGGCAGGTTAATAAATCCAACAGAAGTCCAAAACATTGTCCAAATGGGGACATTTTAAAAAACAACCTAGGCAGAAGTCAAGCATGCTTTTGTAGGCACCTCAAAGTGAAGTGCTATCGTTGTCAACCCCTGAAACTAAGCAAGAGGTGCAGAGCCTGCTCATGTTATTTGTATTTTAGAGAATTTACATCCTACATCTGAGCATACTGCTAGTTCCTATTTATAATTCACCCAGCTCCCCCAATCTTCCACCCTATTGATGCCAAAAAATATATTTGAATGTGGTTGAACTATAGCACAATACATCTGAACTGGAAAAAGCAGTGACTAAATCAATATATTTTTAGTCTGTATGATCCTCACTCAGATCTAATTTTGGAAGTATATACAGCTCACACTTATATAGATTGGATTTTACAATGAAAGCCTAATGTTGCATTGGGAATATCAGACCAGAAAAAATACAGATATGCCACTATAGTACACATAGTTTGAGAAACAATTGTTGGGACTTACTATTGGGTATTATTTGGAACTCTCCCTATGATATATACAATAAAATAATCTTGAAATCTGAAATATCTATATCATCATAATGATGAATAAACACTCTAATAAGGAAGGAAGTGCCCAGAAGAGCTCCATAGTAAAATGAGAATGGTTCATGCAGAAACATGCTACTGAAGAAACACAAGGAGGTACTAACTGCATTCAAGTGCAGGTAACCTGTTTTCCTCTAGGGCTGACTTTAGAACCAATACTCAATAGTCTATTAACTGCTCGCTACTGACCAAAACCTTTTTCTCAGCTTACAGATGGAAATTCCACGATGGACAATAGCATGCTCTTTGGAAGTTCAGCCCACTGTGACCAATTGGCTGAAAAACTCTCATCAGAGAAGGTAAGAAAAGTTAGCTTAGTGGGCTAAGTAGGTTATTTTCTTTGCAGTGGAGGAAGAATTGAGAAATAATAAGAGCTCTGAAGTCTCCATGTATTTCAATTTCTGAGTTTTTCAGTAAAATTTTTTCAATAAATGATGCTGAAAAAATTGATATCTATAGTTTTAAAAAGTTTACCATTACTTCACAACAATCACAAAATTAAATCAATGAATCATAGATATAAATGTAAAAGTTAAAAACATAAAACCCATGTAACATAACATAGTACAACTTCTTGATATCACCATAGGTAATATTTTGCTTTATGGGGAGCATGTGTTATTTATTTATTTTTTGTTAATGTAAAAAAAAAACTGGAAATTTATTTAGTACTCATATAATTATTTATAAATGTATATACAGTGAATAACCAGACATCATTAATTTTCTCTTTTTAAATAAACATTTTGAGTTAAATAAAGCAACCCATGGCTTCCCAGGTGGCACACTGATAAAGAATTAATTAGCCTGTCAGTGAAGGAGATGCAGATTCAATCACTAGGTTGGGAGGAACCCCTGGAGAAAGAAAAACCTAAAAAATTTCATTTATGAAATTTAAAAACACTTTTACCATCAAAAGAAATGTTGAGAAAGTAACATATAAGTCCCAGAATGGTAAAAATTATTTTCAATTCATCTATCTGATAAGGAATTATATACAGCACATAAGAGACTCTTAAAACTTCATAATAATACAAATAAAATTTAATAATTGGCAAAATTTTGAACAGATGCTTTATAGGAAAATATGTTAGTGGCCAATAACTATGTAAAAATGTACTCAACATAATTACTTATCAAGCAAATGAAAATTAAGATGACAAAATAGCAAAAATGTAGAAAAATGCACTGACATATACTGCTATTGAATATGTAAAACAATACAACTATTTTGGGAAAAGATTTGGCATATTCTTATAAAATTAAAAATTTACCTAAAATGCTCCACAGTTATTCCTTTCCTGTGCATTCAGCCAAAATAGGTGAAAGCATCACATATGTGTACTCAGTCTTGTCCAATTCTGCAACCCCAGGGACTATAACCCACCAGAATCTTCTGTCCATGGGATTCTCCAGGCAAGAATACTGGAATAGGTTGCCATTTTCTCCTCTAGAGGATCTTCTTGATCCAGGGATCGAACCTGCATCTCCTGTGGCTCCTGCATTGCAAAGGGATTCTTTACCACTGACTACTGCGGAGCCCCACAGTGAAACACCACTTAGTAGCTTAAAAAGAACAAACAATACAACAACAACTGTTAATCCATGCAATGGCATGTATTAAATATCACCTGGAGCAAAAGATGTCAGAAAAAAAAAATGTCTATATAACTCATGACTATTTTTACAGAGTTTAAGAAAATACAAACTAATATCAGTAAAAATCACATAAGTGATTGTGTGGAGCTAACAGAAGAGGGAGAGTCGAGACTATAAAGAGGCACGAGGGCACTGTGGGAAGTGATGGAAATGTTCTGTACCTTGATTGTAATTGTGATTCTGTGATTTAATATATTTAAGTTGAAACTAATTAGATTCTAAATTTTTCAAACACATACAGTTTATTATAAAAAGTTATCACTAAATAAAATGTACTTTAAAATATCTGCTCTGATATCCAGTGATAGGTTAAGAATTTGATAATGCAACTTGAATCCAGATGTTATATGCAAAATGTTCATTGACTACAAGCACCAAAGCAAATACTCAGCTGAGTTCAACAAAGAGAAGAAAATTTCATAAAAAGTTAAGAGCCTACTGTTCTTTCTCTAACAATTTCAAGACATATTTTTCTATATGCTTAGCATAATATAGTTATTGGGCAGAATTAAAAATAGTAAACACTTTAAAAGGAATACACAACAAGGATCTTAATTTTAAATTGAAATTTTTATTTATTTCATTATTTGAACTCCTTTTATCAGTTCTTCTGTTATTATAAACATACTTTGCTCAAATTTCTTAGGCTTAAGTCCAGGTTCGGTGCATGATACAGGATGTTCAGGGCTGGTGCACTGGGATGACCTAGAGGGATGAGTTGGGGAGGGAGGTGGGAGGGGGTTTCAGGATGGGGAACACATGTACACCCATGACAGATTCATGTTAATGTATGGTAAAGCCAATACAATATTGTAAAGTAAAATAAATAAATGAAAAAAATATTTCTTAGACTTAAAGATTTGAGCCATCTTTCAATTTCTATTTCTTCTACTTCCATCTCATGATATTTTATTATTTCAAAAATATTTCTCTAGATTCTAATTTTAATGTATTTATTACATTGATAGGTTTAAGAACCTCTCAAACAGTGTTCTTCCAACTTGTTCTCTGCATCTAATTTATCCTGTATATTGCCTCAAGGGCCACTTTAATCTTGGCATCACCAGTAACGTCAACCTAGTATTGTCAAGATCAAGTCTGAATCATTCTTCCTATCTCACATATTCAATATTTCGGTGTAGTTGTTTAATTCATGACAGTTTACTTATTTGAATTTACTTCAGTAAGGATGGCTCTAAGGCATATTTTGGCATGGACTATGAAAATATACTAGTGAATGAGAACACAAATTATACACACACACACACACACACACACACACAAATGGGTAGAGAGAGAGAGTAATAAATGAGACACAATCGGGAAATTAGAAAA
Source organism: Aepyceros melampus (assembly GCA_006408695.1). Classification (NCBI taxonomy): domain Eukaryota; kingdom Metazoa; phylum Chordata; class Mammalia; order Artiodactyla; family Bovidae; genus Aepyceros; species Aepyceros melampus. The sequence continues at coordinate 23,497 of SJXQ01001477.1, forward strand.
ATCAATTCAAATCTTGCCTCATTGTCACTCCAAAGCCACTCTGAGGGCCATTTTTTCCTCCTATTACTGAGAGGACTTGCAATTTTTTAGTTCTATGATATTTTGGTTGCCAAAAATAGTCTCATTTCCATAAGTTAAATGTTCAGTGCACTTTTTTTTTTTTTTAACATGTTGATACTCAGTACCACATACTGATCTAGTGCACAGTTTTCTTTGTCCCCCTGGTGTGACCTGCTTTGGGCTACAAAACTGGCAGTGGTAGACAGAGGTGTGGAGACAGCTTCTTTATTTTCCTAGAAGGGACATGCTTCTCCTTTACCATAACTTCAGTCTGATTCTGGCTCCTCTGGGATTGGGAAAAGAGAGGTAAAAGGTAGGAAAGTACTTAATTGATGTACAGTCTAGCAATTTGTATGTAACTCTGCATGATTGCTTTCTGGGTGAGGTAGACAACATTAATTCTTTACCCTTTAGAGTAATTTCATGAACTCTCCTGAGTGACTCCCTCTGGCTCTTCTAGAGGTAGTTTTTTTTGATGTAGTTAATTCTGCCTTTGAGGTGACTTATTTAAACATCCCCTCAGCTTTTGCGTCTGATAGTTGATTGCCAGTCACCTCCTGATGGGAAGCCCTTCTGGACAGGTTGAATTTCTAAGAAGAAAATGAACTTAAGAAAGCTGCATCTTCACCCAATTTTCAATGGAAATACAGTTCTCCAAGTGCCAGGCTAAGCAGCTAAGACACAGTCTCACTTTTCATCATTTTAGGCCCTTTATTAATACTAGTATATAAAGCATTAATAGCTCAGTCATGTCTGACTCTTTCAATGCTGTGGACTATAGTCCACCAGGCTCCTCTGTCCATGGAATTTTCCAGGTAAGAAAACTGGAGTGGGTTGCCATTCCCTTCTCCAGGAGATCTTCCCAACTCAGGATCGATCCTGAGTCTCCCACATTGTAAGCAGATACTTTACTGTCTGAGCCACCAGGGAAAGGGAAATAAAGTGAAGTCACTCAGTCATGTTCGACTTTTTGTGACCCCGTGAACTGTAACCTACCAGGCTTCTCCATCCATGGGATTTTCCAAGCAAGAGTACTGGAGTGAGTTGTCATTTCTCACTAGGGAAGACCCTTTAAAATTTGGGATCAGATATAAACCTTTCCAAGGCGTACTTTAGATTAATATTCTTCCCCTTGGTTTGATTTGAAGGAGATACATCCCCATCATGAAATGAGAGGTGTTAAGGAGGCCACAGACTCTTAATAATATAAATCATCTCCAGAGAAATTACAGACTCTTAATAATATAAATCATCTCCAGAGAAATCTTATTTCTTCATTTCTTTATATGAAGCTATTTTGATGCTCAAAGATGAACTTCAGCCACTGTTGACAGACTCCTTGGTAATTCATACTTCTGAATATGGTGGTGCTTAAATGTATTGGTTTATGCAGTCCACTATGGAATTAGCTGTAATTTATATATAAAAATTTCCATTTCAATATTGTTTTATAAAATTATGAACTTGGAGTTGCATTTTTACAGAATGTTAAATTCTTAAGTCAGATTAAAGATTAAAAATTCATTAGGACTAAAACTATGTTAAAAAGCTTTTATATCACTCACAAAGTATCTTCCATATCAGTTACTCTAATTTTTCTATAATCAAAGTTTCTTTATGGACCTCAATAAATTTTTAATTTTTTTACTTTAAGAATGTTGATGAAGCTATCTTAAGTCAGTGATCTTGACTACTTAAGCAAATCTTTCCACTTATTTTTTCACTAATTTGTAAACCCTTAAAAACATTCTTTCCATATATTTTAATCAATGAGCAATGATTCAAGCTTGATTATATCTAATATGAGTTCATGTGTCCAAGAATTAAAACTGTCTGCAAAATATCCATTCCCATGACTTGCTTCTCTCAGTGAATAAGAAAATATATATATCATATGTACATCGGAGAAATCTCATGATAAATTTCTGTTTGATATTTCCAATTGCCAAAATAAAATTCATATTTTACATTTTGATTAGAATATGTGCTTTCTTACGTTACTCACCACCTCATGGAATAACCATATTCCACTCTGCATCATACATGAAATTCTATAGTCAGTGTATGTCTTGCTTTCTTTCAAACATGGTATCATAACAAAAGGCAATGACCAAAAGAATCCCAAAGAAAAAGAAATACAAGAAGGCAAAACAGTTGTCTAAGGAGGCTTTGCAAATAGCCAAAGAAAGAAGAGATAGGCAAGGGAGAAAGGGAAAGATACACAACTAAATGCAGACTTCCAGAGAATAGCAAGGAGAGATTAGAAGGCCTTCTTAAATGAACAATGCTGAGAAATAGAGGAGAACAATAGAATAAGAAAGACTAGAGAAGACTCTTAAAGATAATTATCAGCTGAATGGATAAGAAAACTGTGTTACATATACACAATGGAATATTACTCAGCTATTAAAAAGAATAAATTTGAATCAGTTCTAATGAGGTGCATGAAACTGGAGCATATTATACAGAGTGAAGTAAATCAGAAAGAAAACACCAATACAGTATATTAATGCATATATATGGAATTTAGAAAGATGGTAACGATAACCCTATATGCAAGAGACAAAAGTGACACAGATGTAAAGAACAGAATTTTTAACTCTGTGGGAGAAGGCGAGGGTGGGTAATTTGATAGATAACATTGAAACATGTGTATTACCATATGTGAAATAGATTGCCAGTCCAGGTTCAAAGCATGAGATAGGGCACTCAGGGCTGGTGCACTGGGATGACTCTGAGGGATGGAATGGGGAGAGATGTGGGAGGGGTGTTCAAGATGAGCTACACAGGTACACTCATGGCTGATTCATGTCACTGTGTGACAAAAACCAATAGAGTGTGGTTCAGTTCAGTTAAGTCTCTCAGTCGTGTCCAACTCTTCGCGACCCCATGAATCGCATCACGCCAGGCCTCCCTGTCCATCATCAAATCTCGGAGTTCAGTCAGACTCACGTCCATCAGGTCAGTGATGCCATCCAGCCATATCATCCTCTATTGTCCCCTTCTCCTCCTGCCCCCAATCCCTCCTAGCATCAGGGTCTTCTCCAATGAGTCAACTCTTCACATGAGGTAGCCAAAGTACTGGAGTTTCAGCTTTAGTATCATTCCTTCCAAAGGAATCCCAGGGCTGATCTCCTTCAGAATGGACTGGGTGGATCTCCTTGCAGTCCAAGGGACTCTCAAGAGTCTTCTCCAACACCATAGTTTAAAAGCATCAATTCTTTGACACTCAGTCTTCTTCACAGTCCAACTCTCACATCCATACATGACCACTGGAAAAACCACAGCCTTGGCTAGATGGACCTTAGTCGGCAAAATAATGTCTCTGCTTTTGAATATGCTATCTAGGTTGGTCATAACTTTTCTTCCAAGGAGTAAGCATCTTTTTATTTCATGGCTGCAATCACCATCTACAGTGATTTTGGAGCCCAGAAAAATAAAGTATGACACTGTTTCCACTGTTTACCCATCTATTTCCCATGAAGTGACGGGACCAGATGCCATGATCTTCGTTTTCTGAATGTTGAGCTTTAAGCCAACTTTTTCACTCTCCTCTTTCACTTTCATCAAGAGGCATTTTAGTTCCTCTTCACTTTCTTCCATAAGGGTGGTGTCATCTGCCTATCTTAGGTTATTGATATTTCCCCCAGCAATCTTGATTCTAGCTTGTGTTTCTTTCAGTTCAGCATTTCTCATGATGTACTCTGCATGTAAGTTAAACAAGCAGGGTGACAATATACAGCCTTGACCTGCTCTTTTTCCTATTTGGAACTAGTCTGTTGTTCCATGTTCAGTTCTAACTGTTTCTTCCTGACCTGCATACAGATTTCTCAAGAGGACATGGCTGCAATCACCATCTACAGTGATTTTGGAGCCCAGAAAAATAAAGTATGACACTGTTTCCACTGTTTACCCATCTATTTCCCATGAAGTGACGGGACCAGATGCCATGATCTTCGTTTTCTGAATGTTGAGCTTTAAGCCAACTTTTTCACTCTCCTCTTTCACTTTCATCAAGAGGCATTTTAGTTCCTCTTCACTTTCTTCCATAAGGGTGGTGTCATCTGCCTATCTTAGGTTATTGATATTTCCCCCAGCAATCTTGATTCTAGCTTGTGTTTCTTTCAGTTCAGCATTTCTCATGATGTACTCTGCATGTAAGTTAAACAAGCAGGGTGACAATATACAGCCTTGACCTGCTCTTTTTCCTATTTGGAACTAGTCTGTTGTTCCATGTTCAGTTCTAACTGTTTCTTCCTGACCTGCATACAGATTTCTCAAGAGGCAGGTCAGGTGGTCTGGCATTCCCATCTCTTGAAGAATTTTACACAGTTTATTGTGCTCTACACAGTCTAAGGCTTTGGCATAGTCAATAAAGCAGAAATAGATGTTTTTCTGGTACTGTCTTGTTTTTTACATGATCCAGCAGATATTAGTTATTTGATCTCTGATTCCTCTGCCTTTTCTAAAACCAGCTTGAACATCAGGAAGTTCAAATATTGCTGAAGCCTGGCTGAGAGAATTTTGAGCATATTTTACTAGCATGTGAGATGAGTGCAATTGTGCAGCAGTTTGAGCATTCTTTTGCATGGCCTTTCTTTGGGATTTGAATGAAAACTGACCTTTCCCAGTCTTGGGGCCACTGCTGAGTTTTCCAAATTTGCTGGTATATTGAGTGCAGCACTTTCACAGAATCATCCTACAGGATTTGAAATAGCTCAAGTGGAATTCCATCACCTCCACTATCTTTGTTTGTTGTGATGCTTTCTAAGGCCCACTTGACTTCACATTCCAGGTGGTCTGGCTCTAGATGAGTGATCACACCATCGTGATTATCTGGGTCATAAAGATATGTTTCGTACAGTTCTTCTGTGTATTCTTGCCACCTCTTCTTAGTATCTTCTGCTTGTTAGGTCCAGACCATTTCTGTCCTTTATCGAGCCCATCTTTGCATGAAATGATCTCTTGGTATCTAATTTTCTTGAAGCGATCTCTAGTCTTTCCCATTCTGTTCTTTTTTCCTCTATTTCTTTGTATTGATCACTGAAGAAGGCTTTCATATCTCTTCTTGCTATTCTCTGGAACTCTGCATTCAGATGCTTATATCTTTCCTTTCCTCCTTTGCTTTTTGCCTCTCTTCTTTTCACAGCTATTTGTAAGGCCTCCCCAGACAGCCATTTTGCTTTTTTCCATTTCTTTTCCATGGCGATGGTCTTGATCCCTGTCTCCTGTACAATGTCACGAACCTCATTCCATAGTTCATCAGGCACTCTATCAGATCTAGGCCCTTAAATCTATTTCTCACTTCCACTGTATAATCATAAGGGATTTGATTTAGGTCATACCTGAATGGTCTAGCAGTTTTTCCTACTTTCTTCAATTTGAGTCTGAATTTGGTAATAAGGACTTCATGATCTGAGACACAGTCAGCTCCCGGTCTTGTTTTTGTTGACTGTGTAGAGCTTCTCCAGCTTTGGCTGCAAATAATATAATGAGTCTGATTTTGGTGTTGACCATCTGGTGATGTCCATGTGTAGTCTTCTCTTGAGTTGTGGAAGAAGGTATTTGCTATGACCAGTGCATTCTCTTGGCAAAACTCTATTAGTCTTTACCCTGCTTCCTTCTGCATTCCAAGGCCAAATTTGCCTGTTACTCCAGGTGTTTCTTGACTTCCTACTTTTGCATTCCAGTCCCCTATAATGAAAAGGACATCTTTTTTTGGTGTTAGTTCTAAAAGGTCTTGTAGGTCTTCATAAAACTGTTCAACTTCAGCTTCTTCAGCATTACTGGTTGGGGCCTAGACTTGGATAACTGTGATATTGAATGCTTTTCTTTGGAGACGAACAGAGATCATTCTGTCATTTTTAAGATTGCATCCAAGTCCTGCATTTTGGACTCTTTTGTTGACCATGATGGCTACTCCATTTCTTCTGAGGGATTCCTGCCTGCAGTAGTAGATATAATGGTCATCTGAGTTAAATTCACCCAATCCAGTCCATTTTAGTTTGCTGTCGACATTCACTCTTGCCATCTTTTGTTTGACCACTTCCAATTTGCCTTGATTCATGGACCTGACATTCTAGGTTCCTATGCAATATTGCTCTTTACAGCATCGAACCTTGCTTCTACAGCTGGGCATTGTTTTTGCTTTGGCTCCATCCTTTCATTCTTTCTGGAGTTATTTCTCCACTGATCTCCCATAGCATATTGGGCACCTAATGACCTGGGGAGTTCCTCTTTCAGTACCCTATAATTTTGCCTTTCCATACTGTTCATGGGGTTCTCAAGGCAAAAATACTGAAGTGGTTTGCCATTCCCTTCTCCAGTGGACCACGTTCTGTCAGACCTCTCCACTCTGACCTGCCCATCTTGGGTTGCCCCATGGGCATGGCTTGGCTTCATTGAGTTAGACAAGGCTGTGGTCCTAGTGTGATTAGATTGACTGGTTTTCTGTGAGTATGGTTTCAGTGTGTCTACCCTCTGATGCCCTCTTGCAACACCTACCATCTTACTTGGGTTTATCTTACCTTGGGCGTGGGGTATGTCCTCACTGCTGCTCCAGCAAAGCACAGCCATGCTCCTTACCTTGGATGAGGGGTATCTCCTTATCGCCACCCTTCCTGACCTTCAGTGTAGGATAGATCCTCTAGGCCCTCCTGTGCCCACGCAGCCACAGCTCCTCAGGTTGCTCCTCCTGGCCACTGCCCCTGGCCTTGGGTGTAGGGTGGCTCCTCCTGGCCACCGCCCCTGGCCTCAGGCATGGGGTGGCTTCTCAGGGCCACTGTCCTTGGCCTCGAGTGTGGGGTGGTTCTCTCAGCCACCCCTGACCTCGGAAGAGGGGTAGCTCCTCTCTGTCGTTCCTGTGTCATCACAGCCTGGCACTCTTGGCCACTGCCCCTGACCTCAGACATGGGGTAACTCCTCTCAGCCGCGCTTAGTATGCCGGTTTACAGTATGGTAATTAGCTCCAATTAAAATAAATAAATAAATTTACAAAAAAAAAAAAAAGAAAGAAAGAAAATTGGAGACACCAAGAGAACTTTTCATACAATAAATGGGCAAAATAAAGGACAGAAACAGTAAGGACCTAACAGAAGCAGAAGATATTAAGAAGATGTGGCAAGAATACACAGAGGAACTATACAAAAAAATGTCTTAATGACCTGGATAAACACCATTGTGTGGAAAAATCACCTGGAGCTAGACATCCTGGAGTGTGAAATCAGGTGCATTATAGTAAGAATTTCAAAACAAAAGCTAAAAGAGGTGATGGTGTTCCACCTGAGCTATTTCAAATCCTAAAAGGTGATGCTGTTAAAGTGTTGCACTCAATATGTCAAGAAATTTGTAAAACTTGGAGTGGCCACAAGACTGGAAATGGACAGTTTTCACTCCAATCTCAAAGAAGGTCAATTCCAAAGAATATTCAAACTACCTGACAGTTGCACACATTTCACATGCTAGCAATGTTATGCTAAAAACACTTCAAGCTAGCCTTCAGTTGTATGTGAACAGAGAAATTCCAGATGTCAAGCTGGATTTAGAAAAGGCAAAGGAACCAGAGATTAAATTGTCAACAGTCATTGGATCATGGGGACAGGGAGTTCCAGTAAAATAAAAGCTATGACAAACCTAGACAGTGTATTAAAAATCAGAGATATTACTTTACCAACCAAAGGTCCACATAGACAAAGCTATGGTTTTCAAATAGTCATGTGCAGATATGAGAGTTGGACAGTAAAGAAGGCTAAGTGCCCAAGAATTGATGCTTTCAAATTGTGATGCTAGGTAAGACTTTTGAAAGTCCCTTTGACTGCCAGGACATCCAACCAATCAATCCTAAAGAAATCAACCCTGAATCTCCATTGCTGTTCTGTAAATAAATTATTCAGACATAGAGAATAGATTTATGGACATGGGGAGAGTGGAGGAGAGGATGAGATGTATGGCAAGAGTAACATAGAAACTTATATTACCATATGTAAAATAGATAGCCTACAGGAATTTTCTGTATGGCTCAGGGAGACATATGTATACCTATGGCTGATTCATGTTGAGATTTGACAGAAAACAAACAAACAAACAAACAAAAATCTGTAAAGCAATTATCAATTTTAAAAAATAAAATTAAATAAAAATAAAAGAAAAAAAAAGGAAATCAACACTGGATATTCATTGGAAAGACTGATGCTGAAGCTTAAGCTCTAATTCTTTGGCCACCTGAATGGAAGACTCGACTGATGCTGGGAAAGACTGAAGGCAAAATAAGAAGGGGACGACAGAGGATGAGCTGGTTAAACAGCATCAATGACACAATGGACATAAATTTAAGCAAACTCCAGGAGATAGTGAAGGATTGAGAAGCCTGTCTTGTCACAGTCCATGGGGATCACAAGGAATTGGAAATGACTTAGTGACTGAACAACAGTATGCGCAATTTGGTTTTTTAATTAATGTTTTAATATTTTAAAGTAAAATAATGTTATGATAACCAATTTTCTTCATTTTACATATTAGATATGCTTAGCCATTTGAAATATTTAAATACTTCATGTGTAGGTGTAATGTGATGAGGTATTCAGAATGCATTTTGAGTATTTCTGTTTAAAATTTATTTTGCATTTATTTAACCTGTCCTTGTAGCTGAAAGTTTAAGACCTTAAACTTCAACTTCAGGGAGAAAAAAAAAAAAATCATGGTCCTGCTATATTTCAGCTGGTTTGTGAAATTCCCCCTAACCTTACAAATTGGTTTAAAAAAAAATAATTCCTTGATTCAGTGGGAGCCACTAAAAACATGTTGCAATGCATTTTTTTCTTCCCCCTGTGAAAGCTAGAAAAAGGGTCCTTGCTCTGTTCCCTTTAAACCTTAGTGTGAAGAAGAATGTGAAGAGATGACTCAAAGTGCCCATTGCCCATGTTTGTATCAAGAATTGACCAAATACTGAAGAAGTGGAGCAAAGAAGTGACGGGAGATCATTTTAGCACTGAAGATACTATTTGAGACCTAGATTGTAGCAATACTTGAAGATAAACAGACCTCTATATTGTGTGAGACAATAGATTATTTTCATGGTGGAAACAAATTTGAGTTGCAGTTTTCTCTGACTCACCTGGTAAAAAATCTGCATGCAATGTGGGAGATCTGTGTTCAGTCCCTGAGTTGGGAAGATCACCTGGAGAAAGGAATGGCTATCCCCTCCAGTATTCTGGCCCAGAGAATTCCATGGGCTGTATAGTCCATGGGGTCACAAAGAGTCGAACATAACTGAATGACTTTCACTTTTCATTCTAGCAACAGAAAGCAACCTAATCAATAATATTATGATAATAAATAAATAGAGTAAGATTGTACCAGTTACCTTCAAATCTTATTAACAAATAGATTAATGTTAATAATACAGGCCACCATGTTATAGAGCATTTGCAATGCAACAAATAATATAAAAACTATTTATATGTGCATTTCACTAAATTCTGGCAAAAAATACTATGATGGAGTCATTAACAATATTTACACACTACAAATGGAGAACTAATGCTTAGACTACTCAGAAACTTAAGTAACTTTAAAAAAAAGAAAAAAGAAAAAAAAAAGAAACAAGTAAATTGACAAGTCCATAGTGAGTAAACAACTGCACTGTATTCTATTTTAAAATATTTGGCATAAACATATTATTTTAATCATTATTACATGCCAATTTGCATATCAGAATTTCAAAACTGTTTGACAATTTTGAAACTCCCCTTCAGTTACCAGTTGAATATTTTTGGTATTAAATAAGATACTTTCTTTATTCAGTAGTAGAAATTAAGTGATGGACACAATTTTCTCACAAACTAAATTATTTAAGATATAACAAAGGATTTTATTTATTCCTCAATAATGTTGCTGAAAGTTATAAACATAAAAGTCACATTGCTAGGCACTATTGGGAACCTAAAAATAAATAAGGCTTTGATTTATTATTTTTTGGGGCTCCAAAAGCACTGCAGATGGTGATTGCAGCCATGAAAATAAAAGATGCTTACTCTTTGGAAGGAAAGTTATGACCAACCTACATAGCATATTAAAAACCAGAGACATTACTTTGCCAACAAAGGTCCGTCTAGTCAAGGCTATGGTTTTTCCACTAGTCATGTATGGATGTGAGTCAGACTGTGAAGAAAGCTGAGCGCTGAAGAATTGATGCTTTTGAACTGTGGTGTTGGAGAAGACTCTTGAGAGTCCCTTGAACTGCAAGGAGATCCAACCAGTCCATTCTAAAGATCAGTCCTGGTTGTTCATTGGAAGGACTGATGATAAAGCTGAAACTCCAATACTTTGGCCACCTCAGGCGAAGAGTTGACTTATTGGAAAAGACTCTGATGCTGGGAGGGATTGGGGGCAGGAGGAGAAGGGGACGACAGAAGATAAGATGGCTGGATGGCATCACCAACTGGATGAACATGAGTTCGAGCAAACTCCGGGAGTTGGTGGTGGACAGAGAGGCCTGGTGTGCTGCGATTCATGGGGTCTCAAAGACTGAGTGACTGAACCAAACTGACTGAACTGAAGAGAACTTAAGAATATTTTAGAACACATCTATAAGTAACAATGACTCTAAGCATGTATGTGTCTTATCATCATGTAATTTTCTAATGTGATTATAACATATTTATCAGTTTGTAAGATTATAGTGGAAAAATATAAAATTAAAATTAAATAAGTAAACAAATTACTCACTTTGAGAGTGGTAATAAGGAATAATTTAAGAGTTGTAATTTTTCAGGAAGGAAACTCATTTTGAGTCACTTGGAGAGCATTTACATGTGTTTGCTGTGCTGATGGATGTATGTAAGCCTGAGCAATCTATTAATGAGAGGCTGTAATATTGATTCATGGCAACAGATCAAAGTGTTGAAAAATTTAACGTTAGAGATAGAATCTGGATTAGGAGAGTGTACCTGATTTCAGCTTAAAACTTTTGACCCAAGAAAACTCTTGCCCACGTGAGTAGAAACCCTAATACAAAGGCTGTGTGGGGAGAACTATTGGAAAATCAAATGACTAGTTGGAAGTTGGAGTAGCCAGCTGAAGAAAATGTACTTTTCCTGTGACAAGATTTACCAATGGTAAGTCTAGTGATAAAGAATCTGCCTAAAATGGAGGAGACTGCAGTTCAATTTCTTGATCAGGAAGATCCTCTGGAGAAGGCAATGGCTACCCACTCAAATATTCTTTCCTGGAGAATTCCATGGACAGAGAAGCCTAGCAAGCTACAGTCCATGGGGTCAAAAAGTGTCCAACATGACTGAGCGACTTCACTTTGCATGCTTTGCAAGCCCAGAGAGAGAGAGAACAGAATGCATTCATCCATAAGAGAATATGGTAGCTTTTTATAAAACAAAGGAAAAGCACGTGAAACTACTTTATTTGAACACATATCAAACAAATTTCTGTATCGTGATTTATCTTTTCTTTGATGGCTTGAGGGACCACTAATTGCAAGGTGGAATAAGCTGAGCCAAATGTCAAGCAGCCCCAGTGGAGCTGAGAAAGGAAGAAGATTTTGCTCTAAGTAATGTTTAGGGTATTGATTATTCCACAGAACTGGACCTGGTAATTACAGACCTGACATTGTGGTTTTTAAATCAAGTGACCTTACAACTACTACTTAAATATAAACAAAGATGACAGCAGCATTGTAAAGAATTCTTTGGTAAATAAAGGAAAGTGGAAGATAGAAACAAGTTCCACTTTGGTAAGATCCCACAAGACACAATTGGACTACAACCTGCATACATTTCACAAGTTTTCTCTAAGGAAAAGAAATCATTGGTCTAAGACAGATTACAAGCTCCCTGAAAAGATTTTATTTATCCCTCGACTCCTAAAACACAGGTCTGAAATGCACAAAAACAAACCTGACAACAATAGTTCTGGACTGTTATAAATTAAGTCACTGACTTCTAGATTTTGTAAATAATATTTCAGTGGCAAAAAAGTGAGGCTGGTTAATGAAACTAAGAGATGCACTAGAAGAGTTCAGGACAATTATTCTGCATTTTATTGAAACAATAATGTTAAGGACTCTCATTTTAGAACTCCTATATTTTCTTTTACATCGACACAAAATATCAAAATGTACCTGAACATTAATATCTAGGTCTTTGATTTCTTCTTAGCAATGCTATTTCACCCTGTTTCAGTTAACTACAAATATGTTTTTCCCAAGCATTTCCTATTCACTTTATACTTTTAATCCATTCATATTTAATCTTATTCTCACTTGAATTCTACAATGTTCATTTCAGGTGCAATAGTTACAGGTTTTCAATTCAATTCAATTGTTCAGTTCTGTCCAACTCTTTGTGACTCCATGAACTGCAGTGTGCCAGGCCTCCCTGTCCATCACCAACTCCTGGAGCCTAATCAAAATCATGTACATTGAGTCAGTGATATCATCCAACCATCTCATCCTCTGTCATCTCCTTCTCCTCCTGCCCTCAATCTTTCCCAGCATCAGGGTCTTTTCAAATGAGTAAGCTTTTCTCATGTGGTGGCCCAAATATTGGAGTTTCAGCTTCAATATCAGTCCTTCCAATGAACACCCAGGACTGATTTCCATTAGAATTGACTGGTTGGATCTTGCAGTCCAAGGAAATCTTAAGAGTCTTCTCCAACAACACAGTTCAAAAGCATCAATACTTCTCCTCAGCTTTCTTATAGTCCAACACTCACATCCGTACATGACTACTGGAAAAACCATAGCCTTGACTAGACAGACTTTTGTTGGCAAGTAATGTCTCTGCTTTTTAATATACTGTCTAGGTTGGTTATAACTCTCCTTCCAAAGAATAAGCATCTTTTAATTTCATGGCTGCAAGCACCATCTGCAGCGATTTTGAAGCCGAAAAAAATAAAATTAGCCACAGTTTCCACTGTTTTCCCGTCTATTTGCCATGAAGTGATGGGACCAGATGCCATGATCTTTGTTTTCTGAATGTTGAGCTTTAATCCAACTGTTTCACTCTCCTCTTTCACTTTCATCAAGAGGCTTTTTAGTTCCTCTTCAATTTCTGCCATAAGGATGGGGTCATCTGCATATATGAGTTTGTTGATATTTCTCCCAGCAATCTTGATTCCAGCTTCTGCTTCATCCAGCCTAGTGTTTCTCATGATGTACTCCACATATCTTTAAATAAGCAGGGGGACAGTATACAGCCCTGATGTACTCCTTTTACTATTTGGAACCAGTCTGTTGTTATGTGTCCAGTTCTAACTATTGCTTCCTGACCTGCATACAGGTTACTCAAGAGGTAAGGCAGGTGATCTGGTATTCCCATTTCTTGAAGAAAATCCACAGTTTGTTGTGACCCACAAATTCAAAGGCTTTGACATAGTCAATAAAGCAGAAGTAGATGTTATTCTGGGACTCTCTTGCTTTTTAGATGATCCAACAGACGTTGGCAATTTGATATCTGATTCCTCTGCCTGTTGTAAATCCAACTTAAACATCTGGAAGTTCATAGTTCATGTATTGCTGAAGCCTGCTTTGGAGAATTTTGAGCATTGCTTTACTAGCGTGTGAGATGAGTGTAATTGTGTGGTAGTTTGCGTGTTCTTTGGCATTGCCTTTCTTTGAGATTGGAATAAAAACTGACCTTTTCCAGTCCCGTGGCCACTGCTGAGTTTCCAAAATTTGCTGGCATATTGAGTGCAGCACCTTCACAGCATCATCTTTTAGATTTGAAATAGCTCAACTGGAATTCCATCACTTCCACTAGCTTTCTTTGTAGCGATGCTTCCTAAGTCCCATTTGACATAACATTCCAGAATATCTGGCTCTAGGTGAATGATCACATCATCGTGATTAACTGGGTTGTAAAGACCTTTTTTGAACAGTTCTGTGTATTCTTGCCACCTCTTCTTAATATCTTCTGCTTCTGTTACATCCCTGCTATTTCTGCACTTTATGGAGCCCATCTTTGCATGAAATGTTCCCTTGGTATCTGAAATTTTCTTGAAGAGATCTCAAGTCTTTCTCATTCTACTGTTTTCTTCTATTTCTTTGCATTGATCACTGAGGAAGGCTTTCTTATCTCTTCTTGTTATTCTTTGGAACTCTGCATTCAACTGTATATCTTTCCTTTTCTCCTTTGCTTTTCACTTGTTTTCTTTTCATATCTATTTGTAAGGCAAATACAGCCATTTTGCTTCTTTGCATTTCTTTTTCTTGGGGATGATCTTGAGTCCTGTCTCCTGTACAATGTCACGAACCTTTATCCATAGTTCATCAGGCAATCTGTCTATCAGAACTAGTCCCTTAAGTCTATTTCTCACTTCCACTGTATAATCATAAGGGATTTGATTCAGGTCATACTTGAGTGGCTTAGTGGTTTTCCCACTTTCTTCAATATAAGTCTGAATTTGGCAAATAAGTTCACAATCTGAGTCACAGTCCAATCCAGGTCTTGTTTTGCTGACTATATAGAGCTTCTCCATCTTTGGATGAAAATGATATAATCAATTTAATTTTGGTGTTGACCATCTGGTGCTGTCCATGTGTAGAGTCTTCTCTTGTGTTGTTGGAAGAGGGGGTTTGCTATGACCAGTACATTCTTTTTGCAAAACTCTATTAGCCCTTGCCATGCTTCATTCTGTACTATAAGGCCAAATTTGCCTGTTACTCCAGGTGTTTCTTGACTTCCTACTTTTGCATTCTAGTCTCCTATAATGAAAATGACCTCTTTTGGGTGTTAGTTCTAAAGGTCTTGTAGGTCTTCATACAAATTCAGCTTCTTCAGAATTACTGGTCGGGGTATAGACTTGGATTACCATGATATTGAATGATTTGCCCAGGAAACAAACAGAAGTTATTCTGTTGTTTTTGAGATTGCATCTAAGTACTGCATTTCGGACTCTTTTGTTGACCATGGGATTCTAAGGGATTCTTGCCCAGACTAGTAGATATAATGGTCATCTGAGTTAAATTCACCCATTCCAGTCCATCTCAGTTCGCTGATTTCTAGACTGTTGATGTTCACTCTTGCCATTTCCTGTTTGACCACTTCCAGTTTCCCTTGACTCATGGACATAACGTTCCAGGTTCCTATGCAATACTGCTCTTTATGGCATCAGACCTTGGTTGTATCACCAATCCCATCCAAAACCGAGTGTTGTTTTTGCTTTGGCTCCTTCCCTTTATTCTTTCTGGAGCTTTCTCCACTGATCTCCAGTAGCATACTGGGAACCTACCGACCTGGGGAGTTCATCTTTCAGTGTCCCATATTTTTGCCTTTTCATATTGTTCATGGGGTTCTCAAGGCAAGAATACTGAAGTGCTTTGCCATTCCCTTCTCCAATGGACCACATTCTGCTAGACCTCTTCACCATGATCCATCCATCTAGATGGCCCCACGTGACATGACCTAGTTTCATTGAGTTAGACAAGGTTGTGGTCCATGTGATCAGATTGGCTAGTTTTATGTGATTCTGGTTTCAGTCTGTCTGCCCTCTGATACCCTTTCTCAATGCCTACCATTTTACTTGGGTTTCTCTTACCTTGGACGTGGGGTATGTCTTCATGGCTGGTCCAGCTAAGCACACCTGTTGCTCATTACCTTGGATGTGGGGTATGTCCTCAGGTCCAGAGCTCCTGACCTTGGATGTGGCATATCTCCTCTCTGGCCTTGGCCACTCCTGCACTGCCCAACTGCTGCTAGCTGCTCCTGCACTGAACAGGTCTTTAAGGTGAAGGTGAAGGTGAAGTTGAAGTCGCTCAGTCGTGTCGACTCTTTGCGACCCCGTGGACTGTAACCTACTAGGTTTCTCAGTCCATGGGATTCTCCAAGCAAGAATACTTGAGTGGATTGCCATTTCCTTCTCCAGGGGATCTTCCCGACCCAGGGATCGATCCTGGGTCTCCCACATTGGAGGCAGATGCTTTACCCTCTGAGCCACCAGGGAAGCCCAGGTCTTTAAAGATGGCTTTTTATGTTACTTTTTTGTGTACTTTAGATTTTCTTATTGATGATGTCCTAGAATGTCTAACTTTAATGGATTATTTTAAGGCTATAATCAATGTATTGAAAACTAAATGTAGAAGAAGAATAGATTTTACAAGATTATTACTGTGAGGATTTTCCCTTTCGGTTTTGTGAAATTCATATATTGTTTGCTTTGCAAACAAAAATGCAAGCTTAAAGAATTGGATTTCAGGAATATATGTATTGAGGGAGAGTAGTTCTAGAATGAGAGAATATAACAAGAAATAGATAACTACATACGAAATAAAACCTGTCAATAATAAAAGATGAAACTGGAGAAGAGGTGTTGTTTAAACCATAAAAAACTTCTGTCAACTTGAAACTAGCTTTACATACTATTCAACGGAAATATTTTAAAATTATTAGAGACTTACCAAGGATCAACAATCTTAGAAAGTTTACTCTTCAAAGTTCTGCAGAGAATAAACAAGAATGGCTTGTGACTAAGAAAAAATGATAGGACACTCATGATAGTCTAACTGATAAATGACAAAAGCCACAACTTAGGTAAAAATATGTGACAAATAGTACAAAAGTTTCCCTCGTGGCTCAGAGGTAAAGAATCTTCTTGCAATGCAAGAGACATGTTCGATCTCTGGGTCAAGAAAATCCCCTGGAGAAGGAAATAGCAAATTATTTCAGTATTCTTGCCTGGGAAATCCCATGGACAGAGGAATCTGTCAGGCTACAACCCACTGGGTTGCAAAAAGGTATGACTTAGATATGACTTAGCAACTAAACAGCAACTTAAACAACAAACAGTAATAAAATAATCAACCAAAATAAATGTAAACATACATATAAACACAAGAAAATAGATTTCTGAAAAAAATTTAAAACTTGGACTGTAGCTTGCCAGGCTCCTCTGTCCATGGGATTCTCCAGACAAGAATACTGAAGTGGGTTGCCATACTCTCCTCCAGCGGATCTTCCCGACCCAGGGATTGAAGTGGTATCTCTTATACCTCCTACATTGGCAGGAGGGTGCTTTACCACTAGCACCACCTGGGAAGCCCCACCATAATTATGTTGTAGATATAGAAAGGAAACTGCAGAGAAAAATCTCATGATTACAGACAAAAATAGTTCACAAAATAAAAACAAACTGAATCCAGAAATATATCAAAAGTATCATACTACATGACCAAGAAAGTTTTTTTCAGTAATGCAATGTTGGTTTGGGATTTGAAAATACATAAATACAAAAACCATATTAAAAGAACAAAGAATATTTAATCATTCAATAGACACACAGAGAGGACAATTTTGACAAAATTCATCACCTAATCATGATTAAAAAAAAAAAACAAAAAACTCAACAAACTAGTAATGTGAAAATTAAGACCTCCAGAGATTATAATGAATCCTCAGAGTTAAATGAAATTCTGCATTTTCTTATCTATCAATTTCTTCCTTTTAAATTTTGGCCAAAATCAAATACTTACTATGACAGACATTAGCACTGCAGTACATTTATGATTTTTATAATCTAACATTTAAACTGTTTTTCCTGAGAGGGTTATTTAAGATATCTGGGAACAATTCCCATGATATAATAGATCTTTTTCTGTGTGTGTATTTATATTTATTTGCAAATTTTTATTTTTTTAAATTTAATCACTAATATTATAGGGCAACATTTACAAAAGTTATGACTTATGAGGGAATGTATAAATTACATGAAGTTAAATTTGTTTAATTTTTTAATATTCAGAAAGAAAAATACAATTATTTGTGACTTTTAATCGGCTGAGAATGTTTTTCTCATGCTAGGCTCATTTGAAAATTATAGTGTTACAATACTACCCTCTGGTGGTCAAAGGTAGAGTTTTCCTTCTTTCTTTCTACCCAGTTGAAAAAGTTTATTTTTTACTTATGTTAAAATCTGTTTTGTTTTGTTTTGTTTTTTTGGTTGAATCTATTTGAATTGGAAACGAACAGAGATCATTTTGTCCTTTTTGAGATTGCATCCAACTACTGCATTTCAGACTCTTTTGTTGACCATGATGGCTACTCTATTTCTTCTAAGGGATTCCTGCCCACAGTAGTAGATATAATGGTCATCTGAGTTAAATTCACCCATTCCAGTCCATCTTAGTTCGCTGATTCCTAGAATGTTGATGTTCACTCGCCATTTCCTGTTTGACCACTGCCAATTTGCCTTGATTCATGGACCAAACATTCCAGGTTCCTATGCAATATTGCTCTTTATAGCATCAGATCTTGCTTCTATCACCAGTCACATCCACAACTGGTTATTGCTTTTGCTTTGGCTCCAACCCTTCATTCTTTCTGAAGTTATTTCTCCACTGATCACCAGTAGAATATTGGGCACCTACCGACCTGGGGAGTTCCTCTTTCAGTATGCTATCATTTTGCCTTTTCATACTGTTCATGGGGTTCTCAAGGCAAGAATACTGAAGTGCTTTGTCATTCCCTTCTCCAGTGGACCACATTCTGTCAGACCTCTCCACCATGAACCATCCATCTTTGGTGGCCCCACATGGCATGGCTTGGTTTCATTGAGTTAGACAAGGCTGTGGTCCATGTTATCAGATTGACTAGTTTTCTGTGATTATGGTTTCAGTCTGTCTGTCCTTGGATGCCTTCTCGAAACACCTACCATCTTACTTGGGTTTCTCTTACCTTGGACATGGGATATCTCTTCACAGCTGTTCCAGAAAAGTTCAGGTGCTGCTCCTTACATTGGACGAGGTTGCCCCTCCTGACTTTGAACATGGAGCAGCTCTTTGGATGTGGGTTAGTTCCTATCCTGTGCGGTTACAGCCTGACACTCTCGGTCGGTGCCCTGACCTTGTGCATGAGGTAGCTCCTGTCATCCGTCTCAGCTGCCACGCGGAAGTACGTCAAGGCTGCATATTGTCACCCTGCTTGTTTAATTTATATGCAGAGTACATCATGAGAAATGTTGGGCTGGAGGAAGCACAAGCTGGAATCAAGAGTGCTGGGAGAAATATCAATAACCTCAGATATGCAGATGACACCACCCTTATGGCAGAAAGTGAAGGGGAACTAAAAAACCTCTTGATGAAAGTGAAAGAGGAGAGTTAAAAAGTTGGCTTAAAGCTCAGCATTCAGAAAACGAAGATCATGGCATCCAGTCCCATCACTTCATGGGAAATAGGTGGGGAAACAGTGGAAACAGTGTTAGACTTTGTTTTGTTGTGCTCCAAAATCACTGCAGATAGTGATTGCAGCCATGAAATTAAAACACGCTTACTCCTTGGAAGGAAACTTATGACCAACCTAGATAGTATATTCAAAAGCAGAGACATTACTTTGCCAATGAAGGTCCGTTTAGTCAAGGCTATGGTTTTTTCAGTGGTCATGTGTGGATGTGAGAGTTGGACTTTGAAGAAAGCTGAGCACCGAAGAATTGATGCTTTTTAACTGTGATGTTGGAGAAGACTCTTGAGAGTCCCTTGGACTGCAAGGAAATCCAACCAGTCCATTCTGAAGGAGATCAGCCCTGGGGTTTCTTTGGAAGGAATGATGCTGAAGCTGAAACTCCAGTAATTTGGATACCTCATGCGAACAGTTGACTCATTGGAAAAGACTGATTCTGGGAGTGATTGAGGGCAGAAGGAGAAAGGGAGGACAGAGGATGAGATGGCTGGATGGCATCACTGACTCAATTGACATGAGTTTGGGTAAACTTTGGAAGTTGATGATGGACAGGGAGGCCTGGCATGCTGTGATTCATGGGGTCGCAAAGATTCGGACATGACTGAGTGACTGAATTGAACTGAACTGATTTGAATTTTATTGAATACAAAAAGGAAATATCTTCCCTTTATATCTAAAATGGTTACATATACATGTTTTTGCTTTGTTCAGACGCTCAATCTTGTCCAACTCTGTGAGACCCCATGGACTGTAGCATGCCTGTCCTCCCTGTTCGCCACCGTCTTGCGTGGCCAGGCAAAACAGGGCTCATAGCTTCATTGACTTACGCAAACCCCTTCACCACAACAAGGCGGTGATTCATGAAGGGGTATTTACTTTAAACATATTAATTAGATATCTGGTTTTCTCTTATATACATATATGTACATGAACATATAAATGTTTACTTCACTGAATGAGTTTATTTACGTAAGTTGAATAGATCATCATCTTAGATACTTCATTTCCACACTTTTCTGTTGTACCTGCTCCCTCAGTATTACTGTTATTCCACATACTTGCCATTCTAACTGCCCAAGCACTCTTGCTATGAATCATTTCTGTTTATTAGGAACATACCATCAACAGAAAATTTTATAGTAACTCTCTTCATAAAGCAACACTGATCCATCTGCATCTCACATTTTCATAGTTCTGCTCTTTGATATAAGGGTAATAATTAAACCATTGTTTAATGGATTTAATGTGTGGTGCTTCACAAGGGAGAGATTTAATAATTATGCCTCAAGTGAGTTAAAAAATATCAAGCCTCAGAGTTTGACAATTCAAGTAAAATACAATATGACAAATGTATAAATTAAATACATGTATTTAAATGGGCTGTATTTAAGAAAATAATTTGTAAAATATAGAAATTCACATAGCAGTGAGACAAGTTACTTAACTGCAAAGCTCATTTTTTGTTGTTTTATTTATCATAGTATTAATAATATTAAACAGATCTGTTATGAAGATTAAATGACACAATAAGTGTAAACTATCTAGTTCATTGCCTGATAAATTACCCTTCTTCTCCTTGTACAAATTTGAGATTACTCCCCAAATCAATATTTGGTCCCTCTATTTGACCACACAAAATCCTTGACTTATAACTCATAATCAATGAGAGTCACACTTGTTGATTCAACTCTGTTGCCTACTCTCGAGATTCAAATGTATCATAATATTTAGAAATGTCTTAGTCCATTTGGGTTTCTATTAAAAACTACCACCAGCAGACACAGGGGCTTTTAAACAGCAGACATCTATTTCTCATTGTTCTGGAGAAAAGGAAATCCAAGGTTGTGGCACCAACAGATTCAGGAAATGGCTTCCTGATTCATAGATGGATGTATCTCTGCTGTGTCTCAGAGAGCGTGAGATGCTAGGGTTCTTTCTGTAATCTCTTTTATAAGACATTAATCCCATTCATGAGGGCTCTAATGGAATTGACATAAGCACCTCCTTAAAATCCTACCTTCCCATACCATAATTTTTACAGGTTAAGATTTAAATATATGCATTTGGGGGTGAGAGGCACAAATACTCAGACCACAACAAGCAAAATACCAAAATTTTAAAAATGCTTCATATCTGTATTTAGATGTTTATTAATAGTGATTGTTGGTGTTCTTAATGTAAAGTGGTAGGTAAGGAGTAGAATTACTGTATTTTTTTTGCCTGTTTTTGTATTGAATAAAATTTGCCTGTTATACCAGCTGTTTCTTGATTTCCTACTTTTGCATTCCAGTCCCCTGTAATGAAAAGAACATCTTTTTTGGGTGTTAGTTCTAAATGATCTTATAGGTCTTCCTTGAACCGTTCAGCTTCAGCTTGTTCAGCATGCCTGGTCAGGGCATAGACTTGGATTACTGTGATATTGAATGGTTTGCCTTGGAAATGAAGAGATCATTCTGTCGTTTTTGAGATTCCATCCAAGTACTGCATTTTGAACTCTTTTTTTGACTGTGATGGCTACTCCACTACTTTTAAGGGATTCTTGCCATCACTAGTAGATATAATGGTCATCGGAGTTAAATTCACCATTTTCCAGTCCATTTTAGTCCGCTGATTCCTAAAATGTTGATGTTCCCTCTTGCCATCTCCTGTTTGACCATTTCCAATTTGCCTTGATTCATGGACCTAACATTCCAAGTTCCTATGCAATATTGCTCTTTACAGCTCAGATTTGCTTCTATCACCAGTCACATCCACAAGTGGGTGTTGTTTTTGCTTTGGCTCCATTTCTTCATTCTTTCTGGAGTTATTTCTCCACTGATCTCCAATAGCATATTGGGCAACTACCGACGTGTGGAGTTCATCTTTCAGTGCCCTATCTTTTTGCCTTTTCATACTGTTTATATGGTTCTCAAGGCAAAAATACTGGAGTGGTTTGTCATTCCATTCTCCAGTGGACCACCTTAATGGAAGAAAGCATAGAGGAACTAAAGAGCCTCTTGATGATAGTAAAAGAGGAGAGTGAAAAAGTTAGGTTAAAACTCAACATTCAGAAAACTAAGATCATGCCATCTGGTCCCATCACTCCATGGGCCAATAGATGGGGAAACAGTGACAGACTTTATTTTGAGAGGCTCCAAAATCACTGCAATGTTGACTGCAGCAATGAAATTAAAAGACGTTTACTCCCTGGAAGAAAAGTTATGACCAACCTAGACAGCATATTAAAAAGCAGAGATGTCACTTTGTCGACAAAGATCCATCTAGTCAAGGCTATGGTTTTTCCAGTAGTCATGTATGGATGTGAGAGTTGGACTATAAAGAAAACTGAGTGCCAAAGAATTGATGCTTTTGAACTGAGGTGTTGGAGAAGACTCTTGAGAGTCCCTTGGACTTAAGGAGATCCAACCAATCCATCCTAAATGAAATCAGTCCTGAATATTCATGGGAAGGACTGATGTTGAAGCTGAAACTCCAATACTTTGGCCACCTAATGTGAATAACTTTTTTGAAAATACCCTGATGTTGGGAAAGATTGAAGGTGGGAGGGAAGGGCTGATAGAGGATGAGATGGTTTGATGTTATCACCAACTCAATGGACATGAGTTTGGGTAAACTCTAGAAGTTGATGATAGACAGGGAGGCCTGGAGTGCTACAGTCCATGGGGATGCAAAGAGTCAGACACAACTGAGCGACTGAACTGTTTGAATAAAATCTGAGAAATTATTTTAATAAATGGCCTAAATACAATACAGTGGACAATAACTAAAATTCTAGACCTTTTAAAAATGTTATTTTCCAAATCAAAATAATGATTTTCCTCTAATTCTCAATAAAGGTATAAGGACAGTCCATATGATAATGCTTTTAAATACTGCATGCTTATTCAGGGAAAAAATTCTCTGAAACAATAACAACAACACTAGTTTTAAACGCAGTACAATTACAAATAATCCAAAGCTTTAAAACCAGTATTCCTTACTCTGTGACAATTTGTAGTATGTCAGGATAATAGAAAATAGAATAAGTTATATTTCTTAGGGCTTAATCTAAAAAGATTAAACCTACTTCTGAGCTAGATTTAAAATGAAAATATTGCACATGGTTTAGTTTTTCCTGTGGAAACATCAGTAAATTGACATCCATCATATTTTGACCAAGCCCAGTAATAAGAATATTCACTTAACACATATTAAGGCAGTGTTCTAAATAAGTATATTGTATATGAGTGTATTCATCCTCATTACAGATCTTTGAAATAGACAGCATTCATCTTATTTTTCAGATGAGGAAACCAAAGCACAGAAGGTTAAGTAATAAGCCAAATAAACATTAAGTGATACTAACAATAGAGCCAAGAAGAACTAACTACACAGCATCTAGAGCAGATTTTAATTATGGTCCACTTGTAAAGCTAGTTTATCAGCATTCTATCATAAATTACTCTTGCATTAAGTTTGTAAATAAAACAGAGTAAATAGATGAGCTACTTCACAATATAGACAATTTTCATCAGAACAATTAGTTTAGGAAAACAAATAATAACAAAACATTCACACATAATCTACAATGTATATGATTCAACAACACAAATTATTTCTTTAAGCAATGAGAATACCCTCCCTATTTTGTAAAGATCCTCTGAACAACACTGAAATAAACACTGACAAGACTGAAATAAACTTATTTAAATATATACATATATCTTATTTCAGTGATATATTTTACTGTTTTATGTATAATTAGATTTCATAACAAGTTATTTATAAATATACCTTAATAAATATCATGATTTTTATAAGAGGAATCTGGTTTAATTACTATGATATTGTTCATTGTATTTTAGATCCACTTATGAATGTTGTAAACATGTAGCCACATTATCATTGGGAAAATAATGTCTCTTCATTGAAAATCTAACTTGTGCTTAGATTTATGGACTCCATAATATTTTTCTTATTTAAATAATTATATTATTATCAATACATCTTTGACAGGTAGCATACAGCTAAGTTCTGTTTTAAAATCTTTCAAGTCAAAACTAATATCTTGTAAAAATTGCACAATTTAATCTATTACATGAGAAGATATTGTATACACATCATCAAATACTATAAATGTTACCTTTAAAAATATTTTAAAAAATGACTTTATACATATACTATATAGACATAGTTTAATGTGTTTAAAAAACAAAACAGCCATGGAAATTATAGTCACTTTTATTAAAAATTAGAGATGCATTGATTTGAGAAAACATAAATTCTTCTAAAGCAATGTTATCCAAATTTAGAGTGTAACAATTGTTTAAAATATCCTCTATATGAGAAACATATTTTTGTGAACTGCCTAAGATGTATGCACAAGAAAACAAAACAAGAATAATAGATACTTCTTCAGGTTATATCTTGCTTAGTGTTATTAGCAATCCCAGGTGTAATTTCCTGTTTTTTTTCTTTAATCACTTTTTTTCCTGTCCACATTTTTCTTCAAAAATTCTGGTAGTGCTGTTTGTTTCCTGTTCTCTCTAGGATAACAGATTTGCACAATAGGATATTTGATTTGACTATAGCAGAGAATATGTTGGATAGGGACCAACATTGAAAGCTAAATGAAAATATCAGCTAGGAGATTGTTGAAATAATCCTGTGGCTATCATTCTTTTCCCAGAAGAAAGAAATTGAAAATATTTTAAAGTAATTTGTTGAGGTGAATGGTAAAGTAAGAAAACTTACTATTTTTTTTATATATTTCTATCTTGATTAACTGGATATTGTATGATAGAAACAAAGATGTGAATGAGGTTTTAGAAGTCTAGAACATAGTTTTTAACTTAAATTTCAATAAAGAATTTATATATATATGTACATATATATTAAAGTGATTTAATATACATATAGTGAAAGTTTACTTCACATATACAGTCAAGCTAATTAACATATCCACCTTCTCAAATAGTTAACAACTTTTTTATGTGATAAGAACACCTAAAATCTACTCACTTAGAACATATCCAGCATTCTGTACAGCAACATTAACTACAGTCTCCACACTATACATTAAATCTGTAGACTTACTCATCCCATAGAAATGCAGCTTTGTACTCTCTGACAAACATTTCCCTATTTTCACTACCTCCTCACCCCTGGTAACAGATTCTACTCTCTGTTTCTATGTATTTAAGTTTTTAGGTTCCACATATAAGTGAGATCATACAGGCTTTTGTTTCCTTTTTGTATCTGGTTTATTCAACTTAGCATAATGGTCTTGGCAGTGATTTTGTGAATTCAGTACCAAAGTTTAGGCAATAAATGCAAAACAAACAAGAAATACTACATCAAACAAAATAGTTTCTGCACAACAGAAGGGGGGGGGAACAGTAAAATGAAACAGCCTACAGATTGGGAGAAAATATTTGCAAACCATGTATATGATAAGAGTTTTTATCCAAAATATTTAAGGAACTCATACAGCCCAATAGCAAAAAGTAAGCACACCAATTAAAAAGCTGGGCAAAAGACATGAATAGATTTTTATTTTTCCAAAAAAGCACACAAATAGACAACAATTCGGAGAAGGCAATGGCACCCCACTCCAGTTCTCTTTCCTGGAAAATTTATGGACGGAGGAGCCTGGTGGGCTGCAGTCCATGGGGTCGCGACTGAGCGACTTCACTTTCACTTTTCACTTTCATGCATTGGAGAAGGAAATAGCAACCCACTCCAGTGTTCTTGCCTGGAGAATCCCAAGGACAGCAGAGCCTGGTGGGCTGCCGTCTATGGCCTCACACAGAGTCGGACACGACTGAAGCGACTTACAGCAGCAGCAGCAGCAGACAACAAATTGTAGAGAAGGTGCCCAACATTACAAATATTGTTTTTCAGTCACCGAGTTGTGTCCAACTCTTTGTGACCCCATGGACTGCAGCATGCCAGGCCTCCCTGTCCTGCATAGTCTCTGGGAGTTTGCTCAAGTTCATGTTCATTGCATTGGTGATGCCATCCAGCCATCTCATCCCATTACATCCAGCCATTTCATCTCATTGCAAATAGGAAATTTTAAATCAAAACTGCAATGATATATCAGTTCGCATCTGTTAGGATGATTATGATTAAAACATAAAAGAAAGAATCTAGTTTTGATGAGTCAATACTGTTTCTAACACAAGTTAAATAATATCTAGCACTCAAGAGAGAGATGCTGGTTAGATGTTGTATTTTGGGTGTAAGTGGACTCTGCATATAGATAGACATGAAAACAGAATTAAGATCTTTCACAGGGAATTTGTAGATATCAAGAAAACAGCATTTCATGAGAAGGAATACCACCTAATTCAAAGCATTAATTGAATGCCTACTCATGCCTAATTTCCTCCCTAACAATAGTACTTGTGTATATGAGCTACACAATTAGGAGATTAAAGTACCAGAAAGTTAGAATTTTATAGTGCTACTATTTGACAATGAAACTGAAAGTTGCTTAGTCATGTCCAACTCTTTGTGATTGCATGGACTGTAGTCTACCAGTCTCCTCTGTCCATGGAATTCCCCAGGACAGGATACTGAGGTGAGCAGCCATTCCCTTCTCCAGGGGATTTTTACAACACAGGGATCGAACCCAGGTCTCTCTCATTGTGGGCAGATTCTTTATCATTTGACCACCAGGGAAGCAATTGGCAATGATATGACCATCAATAATATAACCATATTAGGGGATAACTGTGATAGGATTAAGAAAATTAAATTAGAAAGGAGTGTCTGACCACCCAATAGAGATGCTAAAGCCACCAAAAATGGTGAAGGATGTGAATCTAGAAAGAAGAAAGGGAAAAATGTGAGATTATCTGGGAATAAGGTATAAAATTAAGATACATGTTGTTTAGTCACTAAGTCGTGTCCAACACTTCTGTGACCCCATGGACTGCAGCCTTCCAGTCTCTTGTGCACATAGGATTTCCCAGGCAAGAATACTGGAGTGGGTAGCCATTCCCTTCTCCAAGGGAACCTTCCTGACCCAGGAATTGAACACACATCTTCTGCATTGCAGGCAGATTCTTTACCACTGAACCACCAGGGAACCTCCTAAGATAGGTGTAGAAGACAACAATAATGAGACATTGCAGATGACAAGGTGTGGTAATATCAAGATGGAGGAGAAAAAACTTTGGAAAAGCAATGGGGAGCTGTATCTACTTTGTCTCCAGGCTCTGAATATGTGAGGATTTAGCGGAAAAGTAAATGACCTCACTAAGGCATTAATGGGCTTCCCTGGTGGCTCAGACAGTGAAGAATGAAGGAAATGAAGAATGAAGGAAACCTGGGTTTGACCCCTAGTTTGGGAAGACCCCCTGGAAGAGGGCATAACAACCCACTCCAGTATTCTTGCCTAGAGAATCCCCATGGACAGCGGAACCTGGGAGACTACGGTCCATGGGGTCACAAAGAGTCCAATATGACTGAACAACTAGGCACACACACACATAAGGCATTAACAAGTATTATTTACTATTACTATTATTTATATCTGTTGCTCTTTCTCCATACTTAACAATACTTTGTTTTCCTTCACATTGAATTTGTGTCCATAAACCTCACTAGGCATCTATATTAGTTTTTTAGGGTGTCTATAATGAATAACTACAAGCAGAAAGTCTTAAAACATGAAGATTTAATTCTATCACAATTCAGGAGACCAGAAGTCTGAAATCAAAATGTCCTCAGGTTAGTTCTTTCTGGAGTATCTAAGAAAGAAACTGGCCCATGTACTTTTTTCTTTCCTGTGGCCATCCTTGAGGTTCCTCAGCTGGTAGATGTATCTCTACATTCTCTGCCTTCAATTTCCCTTTGTGTGTGTCTGTGTTTTTTTTTTTTCTCTATGTTATTAATGTGTGTCTTGGTCTGTCCTTTCCTAACTCCTAAAAGGAGCCTTTCATTGCATTTAGGATTCATACTAAATCAGAATTTTATTATCTTGATTTTTATATTAATTGCATATTATCATAATACAAAGGCTTTATTTTAAATTGAGTCACATTTTGAGGTTTCAAGTAGTAGAAATGAATTTTGGAGGACAATATTCAGCACACTGAAGTCTGCCCTCTCACTGAGACAAGGCATCCTCATAATTCATTAACCATTGTGTGCTATAGCATAGCAGGTGGCAAGCTCAACAGTAGGCAATTGCTATGCTGACAAAAAATGACTGGAAATATTTTTAACTATAGAATATATTTTACTACTCACTGCT
This sequence comes from Aepyceros melampus, assembly GCA_006408695.1. NCBI lineage: Eukaryota > Metazoa > Chordata > Mammalia > Artiodactyla > Bovidae > Aepyceros > Aepyceros melampus. The sequence goes on from SJXQ01001477.1 coordinate 51,979, forward strand.
TATAAAGATAGCTAGTGAGCTTTAGTGAGCTAATTTTGTTAAACAATATGAGGTATTATATATTTTTAGAAAATTGTTTTCTTCTGTATGAATTGAAATGTTAAATGAAGAAAGATATTACTCCAAAATAAGAAAGTATATTAAACCTATTACAAATAGATAGTTGCTCAAGTGAATACATTAGATATGACTGAGTTCAAATTAATTCTGAGAAGAAAAATAAAAAAAAATTAAAATAAAGAGGCAAGGCAAGCAATGAAGTAGAGTGCTACAGAAAATGGTTGAAAGCATCAATTTTAATTTTATATTATACCAAAAAGTACTTTATAATGAATGTGTAAAGAATAATTCATTACAACATAGTTATCACTCAAAGACTAAGACAGAGCTGAATATGACTGAACAAAGTATCAAAAGGCAAAATTTAGTAAAATTGTTCTTAGACAAATAAGAGATCAGTGAGCAATAGAAAAATGTAATAGCTTAGTCATTAATAACTATAAATTTATACTTTTTATTTAAAAAATATTTCAGAATGTGTGAGGGTTATGAATTTAATTTTAATGAATGTTTAAATTCCAGATTTTATCTTAGGTAAGTGGCTCAGAGGTTAAAGCGTCTGCCTCCAATGCAGGAGCCTGGGTTCGATCCCTGAGTCGGGAAGATCCCCTGGAGAAGGAAATTGCAACCCATTCCAGTATTCTTGCTTGGAGAATCTCATGGACTGAGGAGCCTGGTGGGCTGCAGTCCATGGGGTCACAAAGAGTCGGATACGACTGAGTGACTTTACTTACTTAAGTGGCACAGAATGAAGAATTTTCCCAAATACAATGTATGTTTTTCTTAGGCACCACTATTCATGAAGTAAGAGCTGAATAATATAAGACATAACTACAGTGGCTATAGGGGCTTTCCTGATAGCTCAGTTGGTAAAGAATCCACCTGCAATGCAAGATTTGGGGAAATAGAATAACAATGAAAGAAATGGTCCAGAAAGGATTTATCTTCAGAAAAGTGGACCACAGTCAAGAGTACATTCCAAATGAGTGTGGTGACAAATGAGAAGGCAAAAAGACAGGATCAAACACACTATTTACAGTATCATGAGAGAATCAAATTAATCAAAGTGTTGGATCCATATATTTATGATATGACTACATAGGAATGGCTTCCAAATTTCAATGTAATAGTTATTTACTATTTATGGTGAGAATATTTTGAAGATGCTACCTTTCAAAATAGGCACAATATTTTATTGTGACTATTTAATTACCTGGCTTCTGTTTGAAAAGATAGGCTCATTGAATGAAGACACTGGGCATGTCAAGTTCTCTGTACATAGTCCTAGGCACACAATGCATAAATGTTAAATTTTTGATCAATGAAGAATGTGACTAAATAGGAACATTTATAGAAGAACTAAGAGACAAAAGAAGTGTAGAGTGTGATGTAGAGAGGACCAACTTAGGAACATTTAGAAATTTGTTACAGTAATAAAATTGTAAAGCAATAAACACTGAAATGTATGGTGACTGCAAGCTAAGAAAAAGAAATAGAGACAAAAATCATATCAAAGAAAAAAATAGTTGAGTTTGGTACTAAAGTGATAGGTAAAGAGAAGAAAAGTAAAGTGTCAGGTTTTATAAACTCCTGCTTCATTTAGGGACTTAAGAGATGATCATGACATTGATTATTTTGTCAATAACATAAGAGCATTAAAGAGAGGACTTTTACAAGCAAAATCTGCAGTGGAATTACAGTTGTGTTAAACTTTATTAAACACTTTTTCTGTATCTACAGAGACTTGTTGTTTAATCATTCAGCTGTGTCTGACTCTTTGTGACCCCATGGACTGCAACACACCAGGCTTTCCTGTCCTTCACTAACTCCTGGAGGTTGCTCAAACTCATGTCTATTGAGTTGATGATGCTATCCAAGAATTTCATCCTCTGTTGCCCACTTTCTCAATAATCTATTCATTCTTCTACTTTATAGAAATTCACTAACATTAAGTAGAGTCTAAGAGTGTGTAGAATAAAGACACTTACTGTCACTACACCATTTGTGTGTGAAATTCTGTGTATGAATAATTTTCTTTAGCATGACACTAGGGAAGAATATAACACTTGCTTCAAATTCAATATTTAATATATTGAATTAAATATTCAATATAAATAATGTTTGTGAAAGTGATGAGAAATTATGGATTCTGGCAGACTTCATCCATTATTCTTTAACCTGGCACAATCTTCTATTGGTATCATGGTTAACACAAAATAGAAGCTTGTCAATAGTTTGAATTTCAAGGATAATTTTACTAAAAAAGATGTAAGCAAGAAATAGAATTCCCTCAATTATTCATGTAAAGATACTTTAATATAAGGACTACTCAGTTATGGATGTGGGTCCTTAATATAGTTTACAAATAACTTGGATCTGGTAAAAAGAAAAAAAAAATGATTAGTTTTCAGTTTACAGAAAAAACTGTATAGAAACAACTGTAACTTAAGTCTGAAACATCTTCACCAGAGTCACCTGTGAAACATTAAAATAATTGGTATATGTGCATCAGTCACATACCTGCTGTATTTCAATCTCTGCAGTGAGCATACTTTGTGAAAATCCAAGTTTGGAAACACATATTCCAGATAAATGTTTATATCTAAAATGGAGAGAAACCAGGCCTTAATTACCTTTTCCAGAAATAGAAGATAAATGTATATATTTTTATAAGAAAAAATGTCTTTAACCATCAGAACTAGAAAAAATAATTACTATATTATTTTCTAAAATAAATTATATGCATCTCTTTTCTTGGTATAATATCAATAGTTCATAACTTTTATTTATTAATTTAATATTTTATCAAATATATACTAGATATTTGTTATACACTGGAGATAAAAAAGTTACACCTCCCTTCAAAAACTTCACAATCTGGTAGAAGGATAATTCAGTGTCATTTATATAATCAAACAGCAGTCTGTGGCATAACAGAGGCTGGCAAGTCATAGTCAGGCTTCCCAGGTGGTACAGTAGTAAAGAATCCATCTGCCAATGCAGGAGATGCCAGAAAACCTGGGTTCTATCCCTATTTTGGTAAGATCCCCTAGAGTAGGAAATGGCAACCCACTCTAGTATTCATGTCTAGAAAATTCTATGGACAGAGGAGCCTGGCAGGCTACAGTTCATGGGGGTCACAATGAGTCAGACAGGTCTGAGAGACTGAGCACACACACACACACATCACAGACAGATATTCTAAATTATAATGACAAATCATTTGAGCATATTTACTACATATTTTCTTTATGAATCATAGTAAGGATTCATAAAATCTTAGAATATTATTGTCTTCTTTTCAGACACCTGTTAATATTTGAACATGAACTTAATGCTTATATATTTCTGGTAAAAGAAAAAGAAAAGTGTTGCATTTGGAAAAATTTTGATCCTATAAATTTTTTTTTCTTTTCTTTCTTTCTGGTGAAACACTGTATCATCTTTGACATTTTATTTCTTCTATTTAAAAGATATTTAATCCTTGCCTTTTATTGTGTTTTTTTGTCCATATTTCCAAGTTTGAACAGGTTAACTAAGATGCCCAGAATTTGACTTTCAGCTTAGTGTGGAATTATGTTCATATATCAGACTTAGTCAGTCAAAAACAAATACTGGGAAGAAGGTACTGTGGGGCTAAATAGTAAAATTGCATTAATAAGCCAAAGAGTGGCCTAACCTTTGCAAAATATAAAGGACAAAGTCATATAAAGTAAAAAAAAAAAAAAAATTCAGGGAAAAGCAAGTTTCTAATAAAGGCCTGAAGACCAAGCTACTTTGATATATTACATCATTAATGGTAATTCACATAGATGAAAAAATCACTTCAAATTATTTTAGTACCAGGCTCATGGCTGTTCTCTTAACCTGTGGTTTCATAATGAATATCTTTTCACCTTTAAAATAATCTTGAGCCAATCAGCACATATGCAGATGATAACATCTGAAAGTTAAGAACATTTCTGGGATCCTAGAGGTTTATTTGAGGAGATCTGCCATTAAATTCCTATTACTGTGCAATGAGGCTTTACACACCACCTAGAAGAAAATGAGTCTATTCAGATAATGAAGTGGTACATTCAAAGGGCTTTATCAATAGTAATATAATGAATTTTGAAAATAAACATTCAATTAGATAGTCATAGAGAAAAAGAAAAAATGGACTTATTAACAATAAAATGTATTTGAAAATTGCTTTTATATGGCATTTCTTAAAATCTTCAGATATATATAAGGGTCTAGAATAATGACTAATATAATAAATTAATTAGAGAAAAATAACTAAAATGTGCTGAAAATATATACACAGGTATAGAACTTTTAATATTATTTACTATTGAATCTGATGGTAAGCCAAAAAACAATGCACCTCCATCAAAAATTCCACATCCTAACACCTGAAACCTAAGGATATGATACATAGCAAAAGATACTTTGAAAATGTTATTACATTAATGATCAGGAGATGAGAAGGTTATTCTAAATTATCTGGCTGAGCCTAATATATTCACAATTGTCCTTATAGGAAGTAAACAGGAGGATTAAGGATGTGTCGAAGAAAATAGAAGCCAGAATGATGTGAGGTCACAAGCAAAGGAATATATGTAGCCTTGAGAAGCTAGAAAAGGAAATAAATATAATAAATTCTTTCCAGTGGGTCTAGACGGATACCACACTGCTTACTCATTTTAGACTACTGAGCTCTACATCTGTAAGATAATAAATAATTGATAAGCAGAGTATATATGCATATGTGTAAATGTATATAAAATTGTTTATGTTTTACACATGCATATCCAGACATTTGCATGTGTGTATATAGTTATACGGAGAAGGCAATGACACCCCACTCCAGTACTCTTGCCTGGAGAAGCAATAGTAAATCATTTATGTATTATGTATATTTACATATATGTAAATGAATCAGGGAATATAAATTTATATATTCTTATACACAGCTTCCTCAATGGCTCAGTGGGTAAAGAATCTGCCTACAATGAAGCAGCCATGGGTTTGATCCCTGGGTCAGGAAGATCCCCTGGAGAAGTAAGTGGCAACACACTCCAGTATTCTTGCCTGAGAAATCCCATGGACAGAAAAGCCTAGTGGGCTGCAGTCCACGGGGTTGCAAGAGTCGGACACCACTTAGGAACTAAATCACCATACTCAGCCTTAAATTGAAGAAATTGGGGAAAACCACTAGACTATTCAGGCATGACCTAAATCAAATCCCTTATGACTATATAGTGGAAGTAAGAAATAGATTTAAAGGACTAGATCTGATAGATAAAGTGCCTAATGAACTATGGACAGAGATTCGTGACACTGTACAGGAGATAGGAATCAAGACATCCTTAAGAAAAAGAATTGCAAAAAAGCAAAATGGTTGTCTGGGGAGACCTTAAAAGATAGCTGTGAAAAAAGAAGACATGAAAAGCAAAGGAGAAAAAGAAAGATAAACCCATTTGAATGCAGAGTTCCAAAGAATAGCAAGGAGAGATAAGAAAGCCTTCCTCAGTGATCAGTGTGAAGAAATAGATGAAAACAAGAGAATGGGAAAGACTGGAGATCACTTCAAGAAAATTAGAGATACCAAGGGAACATTTCATGCAAAGATAGGCTCAATAAAGGACAGAAATGGTAGGGACCTTACAGAAGCAAAAGATATTAAGAAGAGGTGGCAAGAGACAAAAAAGATCTTTACAACTCAGATAATCACGATGGTGTGATCACTCACACTCACATAAAGCCAGACATCCTGGAATGTGAAGTCAAGTAGGCCTTAGGAAGCAACACTACAAAGAAAGCTAGTGGAGGTGATGGAATTGCAGTTGAGCTATTTCAAATCCTAAAAGATGATGCTGTGAAAGTGCTGCACTCAATATGTCAGCAAATTTGGAAAACTCAGCAGTGGCCACAGGACTGGAAAATATCAGTTTTCATTCCAATCCCAAAGAGAGGCAAAGCGAAAGAATGTTCAAACTACCACACAATTGCACTCATCTCACATACTAGTAAAGCAATGCTCAAAATTCTCCAAGCCAGGCTTCAGCAATACCTAAACCAAGAGCTTCCAGATGTTCAAGCTAGATTTACAACAGGCAGAGGAACCAGAGATCAAATTGTCAACATCCACTGGATCTTCAAAAAAGCAAGAGAGCTCCAAAAAAAAAATCCATTTCTGCTTTATTGACTATTCCAAAGCCTTTGACTGTGTGGATTACAATAAACTTCGGAAAATTCTGAATGAGATGGGAATACCAGACCACCTGACCTGCTTCTTGAGAAACCTGTATGCAGGTCAGGAAGCAACAATTAAAACAGGACACGGAACAACAGACTGGTTCCAAATAGGAAAAGAAGTATGTCAAGATTGTATATTGTCACCCTGCTTATTTAACTTATATACAGAGTACATCATGAGAAACACTGGGCTGGAAGAAGCACAGACAGGAATCAAGATTGCTGGGAGAAATATCTATAACCACAGCTATGCAGATGACACTACCTTTATGGCAGAAAGTGAAGAAGAACTAAAGAGCCTCTTGATGAAAGTGAAAGAGGAGAGTAAAACAGTTGGCTTAAAGCTCAACATTCAGATAATGAAGATCATGGCATCCAGTCCCATCATTTCATGGCAAATAGATGGGGAAATTGTGGAATCAGTGATAGACTTTATTTTTCTGGGCTCCAAAATCACTGCAGATGGGATTATAGCCATGAAATTAAAGACACTTAATTAAATTAATTTAATTTAAATTAGACACAAATTAAAAGATACTTGTTCCTTAGAAGGAAAGTTACAACAAACCTAAACAGCATATTAAAAAGCAGAGGAATTACTTTGTCAACAAAGGCCCATCTAGTCAAGGCTATGGTTTTTCCAGTAGTCGTGTATGGATGTAAAAGTTGGACTATAAAGAAAGCTAAGCGCTTAAGAATTTATGCTTTTGAACTATGGTGTTGGAGAAGACTTTTGAGAGTCCCTTGGACTGAAAGGAGATCTAACCAGTCCATCCTAAAGGAGATCAGTCCTGGGTGTTCATTGGAAGGACTGATGTTGAAGCTGAAACTTCAATACTTTGGCCACTTGATGTGAAGTGCTGACTCATTTGAAAAGATCCTGATGCTTGGAAAAATTGAGGGCAAGAGGAGATGGGGATGACAGAGGATGAGATGGTTGGATGGCATCAATGGACATGAGTTTGGGTAGATTCCCTGGCAGTTGGTGATAGACAGGCAGGCCTAGTGTGCTGCAGTTCATGGGGTCACAAAGGCATGCTGCATTTCATGAGCAACTGAACTGAACTGAAACCACCATACACACACAAAAACCCATTTTTAAAATATTAGTACAGTGAGAATATCTTATGATTTTTTCTATATGTAAAAAATAATTATCTCTATTGTGTATTATCCTGATATTTGTTTGAAATTTTGAATACTGTTTCTTATATGAAAGATACAGTTTTGATTCCTACTGTTACTTCTACTGTGATACAGAATCTAACATTAAGATGTGAGAAAGTCATTGATATTGATAAAGGAAAAGAAGTTTCTCTTCCTCTGATTTTTTCCTTCTTGATATTCTAGGGACTGGCATTTTCGTAGGATCAAGTCAGTGACAACATCCTAATCTTGCCTGGGGAAGGTTTCAGTGACTAGGAAAGGAGAAAAGAGATGAGTCAAGGAAGCCAAGTTTTCAAATGAGGACAAAAAGAAGGGCCTGAAAGTGAGTGAAAGGAGTATGGAGTTAAGAAACTGTGAGATTCAAATCTTCCTCCAGGTTCTTTTTGACCTGCTTTCCACCAGCATTTTGAGCCATATTTCTCTCCTCACAGAAGCTTCGCTTCATTAATTATACCCTTGTTCTCAGTTTTCTCCCTCCTTTTCTGTGTCAATCTACACTACATTAGTTCTATCATTGCTTTAGTCATTTGTATTGTTCGAACAAAATAGACTGGGTGGCTTTTGTACAACAAACATTCACTTCCCTTGGTTCTGGAGGCTAGGAAGTCCAAGTTCAAAGACAACAGCAAATTTGGCATCCAGTGGGATTCTTTTTCCAATGTGTCCAATGTAGAAGATGCAAGGGAGCTCTCTGTAGTCTCTCTCTCTCTCTCTCTTTTAATTTAACTTTTAAATTTTATATTGTAGTATAGTTGATTCCTGGCTACCCTAACCCTTACAGTTGATTAATGATGCTATTTTAGTTTTAGGTTTATAACAAAGTGATTCAGTTATACATATACATATATCTATTCTACTCCAGGAGTTGATGATGGACAGGGAAGCCTGGTGTGCTGCAATTCATGGAGTCGCAAAGAGTCGGACATGACTGAGTGATTGAACTGAACTGAACTGATTCTTTTTCAAATTATTTTCCCAATTAGGTTGCCACATAATATTGAGCAGAGTTTTCTGAGCTATACAATAGGTCCTTATTGGTTTTTATAAGAGCATTAATCAGATCAGGAAGCAACAGTTAGAACTGGACATGGAACAACAGACTGGTTCCAAATAGGAAAAGGAGTATGTCAAGGCTGTATATTGTCACCCTGCTTGTTTAACTTATATGCAGAGTACATCATGAGAAATGCTGGACTGGAAGAAACACAAGCTGGAATCAAGATTGCTGGGAGAAATATCAATAACCTCAGATAATGCAGATGACACCACCCTTATGGCAGAAAGTGAAGAGGAACTAAAAAGCCTCTTGATGAAAGTGAAAGAGGAGAGTGAAAAAGTTGGCTTAAAGCTCAACATTCAGAAAACAAAGATCATGGCATCCGGTCCCATCACTTCATGGCAAATAGATGGGTAAACAGTGGAAACAGTGTCAGACTTTATTTTGTTGGGCTTCAAAATCACTGCAGATGGTGACTGCAGCCATGAAATTAAAAGACGCTTACTCCTTGGAAGAAAAGTTATGACCAACCTAGATAGCATATTCAAAAGCAGAGACATTACTTTGCCAACTAAGGTCCTTCTAGTCAAGGGTATGGTTTTTCCAGTGGTCATGTATGGATGTGAGAGTTGGACTGTAAAGAAGGCTGAGCACTGAAGAATTGATGCTTTTGAACTGTGGTGTTGGAGAAGACTCTTGAGAGTCCCTTGGACTGCAAGGAGATCCACCCAGTCCATTCTGAAGGAGATTGGCCCTGGGATTTCTTTGGAAGGAATGATGCTGAAGCTGAAGCTCCAGTACTTTGGCCACCTTATGCGAAGAGTTGACTCATTGGAAAATACTCTGATGCTGAGAGGCATTGAGGGCAGGAGGAGAAGGGGACAACTGAGATGAGATGGCTGGATGGCGTCACTGACTCCATGGGCATGGGTCTGGGTGAAGTCCGGGACGTGGTCATGGACAGGGAGGCCTGGTGTGATGCGATTCATGGGGTCGCAAAGAGTCGGACAGGACTGAGCAACTGAACTGAACTGAATCCCATTCCTGAGGGCTCCACCCTTATAATCTAATCACCTCTCAAAATCACTGACTCCATGGGCATGGGTCTGGGTGAAGTCCGGGACGTGGTCATGGACAGGGAGGCCTGGTGTGATGCGATTCATGGGGTCGCAAAGAGTCGGACAGGACTGAGCAACTGAACTGAACTGAATCCCATTCCTGAGGGCTCCACCCTTATAATCTAATCACCTCTCAAAGAACCAACTTCCAGACACATTAGGCAATCAGTTCAGTTCAGTCCCTCACTCGTGTCCGACTCTTTGTGACCCCATGAATCAAAGCACGTCAGGCCTCCCTGCCCATCACCAACTCCCGGAATTCAGTCAGACTCACGTCCATTGAGTCCGTGATGCCATCCAGCCATCTCATCCTCGATCATCCCCTTCTCCTCCTGCCCCCAATTCTTCCCAGCATCAGGGACAACAAGAGGCTTTTTAGCTCCTCTTCACTTTCTGCCATAAGGGTGGTGTCATCTGCATATCTGAGGTTATTGATATTTCTCCCGGCAATCTTGATTCCAGCTTGTGTTTCTTCCAATCCAGCGTTTCTCATGACGTATTCTGCATATAAGTTAAATAAGCAGGGTGACAATATGCAGCCTTGATGTACTCCTTTTCTTATTTGGAACCAGTCTGTTGTTCCATGTCCAGTTCTAACTGTTGCTTCCTGACCTGCATACAGCTTTCTCAAGAGGCATGTTAGGTGGTCTGGTATTCCCATCCCTTTCAAATTGCCAACATCTGCTGGATCATGGAAAAAGCAAGAGAGTTCCAGAAAAACATCTATTTCTGCTTTATTGACCATGCCAAAGCCTTTGACTGTGTGGATCACATTAGGCAATAAGATTTAACATGTATTTTCAGAGAACACATTTAGTCTATAGCAGTTATTCAACTGTGAGTCCTTCTCTGTGGGGACTTCTCTGGTGGCTCAGATGGCAAAGAATCTGTCTGCAATGTAGGAAACCTGGGTTTGATCCCTGGGTTGGGGAGATTCCCTGGAGAAGGGAGGGGCTACACATTCCAGTACACTTGCCTGAGAATCACATGGACAGAGTAGCCTGATTCTTCTTACTGCAACATCCTAGTAAATAATGTAAATTTTTCATGATTCAGCTCTTGGACCTTTCTCTTCTTAATGTATTCAACTTTGAAAAATCTGCCTCTGTACATGCTGTGCACTGTCTAAACTGTGTCTGTTGCTCAAATCTTTCTTCTATACATATTTCTCTTAGGTTTTTCAAATGCTGTATGATAGTCCCCTCAAGACTTGGAAAACATAATTAAAGTTAATCTTATTAAACTTCTAAAAATGCCATTTTATTGTTTTCTCATATTTGATTGGCTTTACTGTCTACCTACTTAACCATGCTAGAGGAACTCTCTAGATTTATTTATGGCCTTAACAGCTCAAAAGTCTAACCAGTTACCAAACCAGATATTTTAAAATTTTTGTTCTTATTTATTTATTTTTGGCTGCACTGTCTCTTCGTTGCTTTGTGAGAACTTTCTCAAGTTGCGGTGAGCCAGGGTTACCCTTCATTGTGGTGTTCAGGCTTCTCACTGCAGTGGCTTGTAGTTCTCTTGTTGCAAGCTGGTGCTTTAGGAGAGTGGGTTTCAGGTAGCACCTTGGCTCAGCTGATCTGTGGCATGTGGATTCTTCCCACACCAAGGATCAAACTCATGTCTCTTGCATTGGCAGTGCATTCTTATCCACTGCACCACCAGGAAGTCCCAAACAAGACAGTTTTAAGATCAATGACTTCCTCTCAATTTGCCTTTCCATTACCTAAGTTTAGTATATAAATTCCCACTCCACCCCCCACGACTTTGGAATTCTCTTTTCCAATTTTGTCCCTTTGAGCCCTTCGGGTGTGCTCTTTTCCTGTATCCCTCATGACTATTTAGCTATTTATTTTCAGCAAAAACTCATCTCATGAGGAATACCTGGGCTGATCATTCTATCTACCTTAAGTTCTCCTGAGAAAGTGTAGAAATGACTCCTCTATCCTTTGTTTTATTGTTTTATACCCCTTAATTGGACTAGCAAGTTTTATGTTTTTTGCTTGACTGATGTCATTTGAATATATGTTTTGTGAAAACATGAGAAAAGTGGAATAGTAAAATATTTGAATTTTATATTGAAGATCATAGTATGCTACCGAATAAGCCTAAATATGATGGGACCAGATAATTCTTGAAATCTGTATGGAAAATGTATATATGATAGAGTAGTGGATACTGAACTTACTTGCATCTCAGAAATGATGAAGAAAGGAAAAAAAATAACTTTCAATCTGATATTTGAATGCCAGTAAATCTCTTTAAAAAATAATGATAAAGATATTTTAACTATAAAAAGGTGAATAAAACTAATCAATGGCAGATTTACACTATCAAAAATGTTAATGGAAAGTTTTTAAGCTGAAGGGAATTTAAAAATATAAACAGACACTTGGAACTACACAAAGGAAAAAAAAAATCACTGTAAGTGGGAAATATGTGATTAAATATAAATTTCATTTTAAATATTTCTTTAAAAAGAAATTGACTCTTTAGAGGAAAAATTATAACAAATAATATAAAATATGAAGAAGTGGATGACAGTTAAAAACAAAGGAGAAGAATAACATAAAATGAAAGAGTATTTTTTTTAAATGCTCATATTATAGTTGAAGAAGTATAATAATATCAAATCAAGGTACACTGTGACAAATTCAGGAGAAAATTATAATCTATGATGTGATCAATAAACAAATATGTACAAATAAAGTGAATATAAATATCTAAAAAAATAAATACATTTAAAGTAAGAGAAGAAAAATGGAATATTAGATAATACATGACTGATTCAAAGGGAAAAAAGGAACAAAAGCAGATGGAATAAAAAATATATATAACAAAATGTTAGGCAAACATTATTGCCTTAATATAGTAAGGGTAAATAGAATAAAAAAACTCCACTTAAAATCAGAGACTGATGAGTTAAATTTTTTATAAAAAGATAAGGTTATAGAATTTTATGTAGAAAAAGCAGTTTATGAGTCTAATAATGGTTCCATCAAAAAGCACATACAGGTTCCATATTAAGATGCTAGAAACTCAAATCTTTTTTAAGAGAAATAAAGGAATTTTTCCTCTTTTGCTTTCTCCTCCCTGACAGAGTAGCCATAGAAAACTATGAAAATTCAGGTCCCTGGTTACCCATCTTGCTTGTCTTGCATAGGAGTTGTTTCAACAGTAGGACCCTACTCTAGGACTAAGACCAATGTCTGTTTTGTTAAGCTAGTGTCCTATGTGACATTAGAAATCCAGGTTCAATATAAAGACTCAGACAGATTACAAGTAAAAAGATGAAAAATTGTTCTATGCAAACACTAATCAAGAGAAACCTCAAGTAGCTGTATTAACAATAAACAAAAATAGCTGTTGAGGAAATGGGAGGACATAATAATAGAGGATGTTCCAATTAGTTAAAAATTCATTAAAACCAAAAAATAGGCTTTTAATAACTGTCAGTTCCCAAGGAAGTGATGCATTTAAGGGTTGCAGCATTTAGCTAGGAATTTTCAGTGCTCAGGCAGAAACAGAAGGTGAACTTTTTGGTAGCACATGTCCTGGTTATAATAGTGTTTGATATTCTTAAGTTGTAGTATAAAACACCAGTACAACTTCAAAAGGACATGTCTTGCAGTACTAGTGGCACTCTTATGCAAGTTGATATTGACTTTCAGTGCAGAGTGTTCTGGTAGCATTTGATGTCTCCAAAATCCTTTGCAGTGAATTCTTAACTTTGAGTTTAACAATGTCTAAATTTTCTATTTATGTTTTATATATTATTGCTGCTAGCATAATATATTTTATCTTTAATTGAGGATTTTACTCCCTAAAGATATAAATTCAAATGAAGAGCTATAGGTAAAATATGTTAGTAATATGATCTAGGTGGTTCAACAATTCTATGTCTCTATTTCCTATTGCTCTGCTAAGACCTGAGCAGTAAAACTATACTGATGCTCTAATTAAGGCTTATTTTTCATCACTTAAATTGCCTATGTTAGAAACAGAATTTTGCTATTTTCTCTAGCTTTTTAGCACTCCTGCATAATTGTATACAAAAATGCAAGCCCAGCATCTTTATTGACCTATGTAATTAGTACTAAAATCACATTATAGAAAATCTTTCAAAAGTCAGGGTACATTAGGTAAAAAGAACTGTTTTTATGTATCGCTATTTTAAGCAAATAGCTTCATGACCACTGTGGTATTTCCCCACAGTATACCAAATTAAAAAGTGACAAAAGAATTACCTGTTTTGAAAGAGATTTAAGTAGTTACAGAGCCTGAAAAAATAATTTTTGAGAATATTACAGTAGTGATGGTAGTAAATTATATTACAGATCCATCTTTACAATGATCAATATAATTTTAATGGCCATTTTTTTTCTTTCAGCTTTTGATAAAGAACCATGGCATGTCCAACATATATTCCCTCAAGTGATTTGGAAAGCAATAATGTACAGCAATAATTAAAACACAGTAAAGTACAGCCTTCCAAACAAACAACTGCCAGTCTTTTATTGGGGAGTTTTGTAAAGAGTATAAAGGTCTTTGGATCATTATCACAAATGCCAATCCAAGTTGAATCAACATGTAAATGAGATTGTGAATCTCTGTAGGATATTCAATACATTGATGTCCATCACAGACTTAAATATTGGAGAGTTGTAAATAAAAAGGGATGAGCCTCACATATTACTGGAAGTAATTTCAAGCCCTTCACAAAAATAAGATAAAATTTTATTCAAAGAAGGTAGCAAGCAGTGGAGCATAGTTTAAACTCATTGGCCTGCTCAATCATAAGAAAGTAATAGATTCTGTAATTTACCATAAGTATTTTTGCCTAATTCAGATGTTTTCAGATAGCTTCAAAGGCTCTAATGAAAGTAATTCCATGTTGTATAAACCATCCCTTCCATGTATTTTTCTGATCCCTCAGTATAATTTTAGAGGTCAAGTCACCAACTTGGGAGGTTTCCACATAGTCAGAAATGGATCCAATGGCTAGAGAAGTGTTTATTTACTTGAAGTTATTTGCATAGATAAATGGGATTCCTTGGAGATTGTTAAATTAGAGAAAATAAACCAGTAGGAACCTGAGGAATAGTGATTAGGTTAGGGTGAGTCTATCAAAAAAGCTATTTGATGATGTGGCTATCTTACAAATAGTCTGTTAATGATAGCAGATATTAGAAAAATATGTAAAAGACAAGAATGTTTACTTTATAAGTAAAAGTATTTTATGATCAGTTAGCCTACAGTTAAAAATGACAAAATTCAGTTTGAGCTGTTGTTAACTGAAATGGCATTTATTTGAAATATAATGAAAATAATTGATATGATATACAGAATCAAAAACATCCATCTGTAATCTACATGTGGAAAGTGGATTTTTCCTACCTTAATTAGCATGTAAATTTTATTTAGCACTAGTCATATGTTGTGATACTTTTTTTTTCTAAATGTTTATTTGGTGTTTCAAGGTGAAACTAGTTTTTTCATGTTAGTTTTTGTATTACCAATTACAAATTAACCAGTTTTGTACATTTCTGTGTGATATAAAAAAAGAAACTATCTTTAAATTTATGTATTAACTTCTTGCCAGGAGCTCTGCACTGTAAGATATTTCAATGAGTCAGAAATCTACACTCATCATTATTTATTATCTAATGAAAAAAAAGTGAAATTTTAACTAACTGAACACAAGAACCTACATAGAGAAAAGAAAGATGCATTGTAATAATTTTGCACTTAGGCATAACATTGATAATCACTCTTTGATAGTGATGTCAATTGGGGAACTCTTTTACAGAAGAAACTATATATTAATAGCATTTAGTTTTCTCAGTTTCTCCAATGGTAGTAGCAGCTTAAGTCTTACATTCTCTCTTGTTCTAAATCACTTAGTTAAAATAGCCAACAATCGATTTGGCTTTGCTCTTCACTCTAAAGTGATTTGATTCAATACCTAATTTATAGTAATCGGCCCTGGAAACATGTTTTTCACTCTGATTCAATTCCTCTAGATGTTCTTCTGAAAAAAAATAATTTTCTTTATGAGACAAATGTATTTTAGATCTAGCTTATTTCTTAATTTTTGTTTAATAAATTTATCAATTAAAAATATATTTAAATAATTTAAGTAGTTTATTTAAATTTATTAATTTAAAAAGTTTAATAAATTTTTGAGTTAATAAATTTTCATTTATTTTAATTCTCTTAATATATAATGAGAATATTATATAAAAATACAATCTAAATGTAAAATGCAAAAGGCAGATGTAGGCAAGGGTACAATACTAGACTACTGTTTCTTAATAACTATGACTTGAAAATTTTAAAAATTATCTATAAATAAAACAAATTTCCAAAACTGATTAGCAAAGAGTCACACTCTTCAGTGTACCTAAAATGCTCACACTATCCATCAATATATCACCATTTATCAAAACTCTTCACTGTAGCCAACCATTTATAAATGTATAAGGCCACTAAAAAGAAACAACAAACAAACAAGAAAGAAAGAAACAATTATTATTTAATTCCCTTTTTAAGGTTTACTCTTCAAAATTGTGATTATCCATAAAGAAGTCTTTTCTAATGTATATTAATTTAGGCTAATTTATGTATTTATATATACAAATAAATTATGTAAACTAAGGTAAGTAGCTAAGAGTGATTTCATGTGAAATTCATATAGAAATTAATTAAGCCCCTTCTAATTAGCATACTTTTGGTTGCAAGTACTATTCAATTGCAACTTGTAATATATCTTCAAAGTAATTTGTTGATCTCTAGAGTCAGTCTGCTTTTGGCAACTTGGCAAAAGCCTTTTCCATGAAATAGCAGAAACTCTGAGGTCTCACAAGATGGCAGTAGTGTAACATTAATGTTATAACAATATCTGTTATTCATAAAAAAAAAATTTTTTTTGAGTCTCTAAAGAGAGAAAATACCTTAAAAGAATTAACCATGGGTATCAGGTCTGAATAAAAAATGATCTGAAAAGTAGATGAATTTGACATAAATGTAATATATTAAGCTTCAGGCAGCTTAAATGTGATGATTCTTTCTTGTACCAATTTATTTGTTGCTGATTTTTAAAAATTTTGTCATGAGGAGGTAATATAAAAAAGGGCTGCTCCTTATCCTTTCTTCTTTCTTATAAGCTGGTGGATGAGAGCAATTTCCTGATTTACCTTTACAATTCCGGGAGCCACAGCGTAACTCTCTGTGAAACAAAAACATAAAAACATACTCTGTTTTCAAAGTTTGATAGAATATAGGAATAAGTGAAACCATACAGCATAGTTGGTGAGAGACCCATGGTGAAAGAGTGGCATCCTCACCTTAGGTGTACAACTAAGGCTTTAGTTCTCTAGGCTTTAGTCTCCACATCTGTGATATGGAAGTAACAGGACTGAACTTTAAGGACAATCTTGAGAAACAACTGACACACAGCTATTATTATTGTCTTAACATAGCCACGACTCTCAATGCTAGCTTCCAGAACACTCTCAAATTGATATATTTTCTATCAGCTTCAAGTCTGTTCAGCAAAGATGGTTGTATTTCTCTACCCTTTTGTGGCAAAATTTAGTGCATTGTTTCCCTGGAACAATCCCACTGTTTGTATAATTACCATTTTTCCAATTTATTCCTGTATTCTGTTTGAGTTATTGGTCTAGTCATGTATTGATAGATTCCAGTGTGTTGTTATTACAGAGCCTTCTCAGATTGCCTCAATCGGTTCTTTACTGTTTATCTGCACTTTTAATGCCTGTTGACTGTTTTTTACTCCAAGTAACATTGCTGAATTCCTTTCTCCTTTTCTATTATATTCAGTCAATCTTAAAGTTTTTGAGAAAAAAGAAACAAAAACAAAAAAAGCCTCTATTTTGTTGTCCATTTTATTACCAAATTGACTTAATTCACATATATATCCAAATGGTTGCTAAATATTAAGGAAAGAATTTTGTATATTTTTATTCTGTTAGACATATTCATGTAAAATATCTAAGGTATTTGTATAATGCTGGGCTTAGAAGTATAATTTTCTATTAGGTTGCTGGATAAAATACCAAATATCACTCACTGAAATATAATTTATACAAAGTCATACATGTAAAAGTATTCATCTTGAGGAATCACCATAAAACAAACATACCTGTATTGTATAACTTCTGTGAACATCAAGAAATAAAAAAGTAGCTCACAAGCATGTTTCATGCTTTATCCACTTATACCCTCATGCATGCTCACTCAGTTGTATCTGTGTCTTTACAATACCTTGGACTGTAGCCTGCCAGGCTCCTCGGTCCATGGGATTTTCCAGGTAAGTATACCGGAGTGAATTGCCATTCCCTCCTCTAAGATTATATCCTCACTCCTCTCTAAAAGTAGTAACAATTGATTTCTAAAGTGATAGACTTGTTCTCACTTGTTTTTAACTACAAGTGAATGGAACCATACAACTGCTTAAGTTTTTATATCTGGCTCTTTTTAGTAAACATTATGGTAACATTAGTGATTTGTCAAGTTTTTTGTATAGTTATAGTCCATTCCATCCCATTGGTGCTTAACAGTGTTTTAAATGAAGTGACTAATATATATATGTGTGTATGTGTGTGTGTACACACAGAAATATAAATTGCTTCAAATTTGGGGCTATATGAATAATTTTGCATAAAAAAATCTTTTAAATACTTCTGAGAATTTCTTGTGTTCACCTAAGAGTGAAATTGTTATGTCCATAGCATATCACATATATTTAATTTTGTTAAGAACTATGAGTCTTTCACTGTTGTAATATCAAGTTATGTACTCATAAGTAATCTCTGAGAATGAATTGCCCCATAGATTGCCCATATTTTTAATTTTAGACATGCCAGTGACTATATAGTCTCATCTCAGTATGAGTTTTTTTTTTTTAGAACTTTTTAAAATAAAACATTTCAAACCTTTAGAAAATGGGGAAAAACTACAGGTAACACACATATGGTCACCTCAAAGGTTTTACAATCAGTATTTTGCAGTATTTGCTTCAAATCATATTTATCTACCAATTAGTCCCTATAGCCATTAATCAGCTAATCTTAATTTTTTTTGTTTTGTTTTGTTTTTTGTTTTATTAATTAATTTTTATTTTTTTTGTT
>SJXQ01001477.1:71124-218860 GCA_006408695.1 Aepyceros melampus
CGCCCCACACCATCTCTCTGGATTATCCCCGTGCCTCAGTCCCAAGCATCCTGCATCCTGCATCGAATCTAGACTGGCGATTCATTTCACTTATGATATCATACATGTTGCACTGCCATTCTCCCAAATCATCCCTCCCGCTCCCTCTCCCACAGAGTCCAAAAGGTTGTTCTATACATCTGTGTCTATTTTGCTGTCTCGCGTACAGGTTTATCATTACCATCTTTCTAAATTTCATATATATGTGTAAGTATACTGTATTGGTGTTTTTCTTTCTGGGTTACTTCACTCTGTATAATAATTTTTATTGTGATTCAAGAAAAGTTACTGACCTTGACATACAACCTCTAAATATTTTGGCATGCCTATCCAAAAAAAATAGTTTGTTATTTAAGTTTTTGGTATTTATATATTTTTTTGAGAAAGTGAATATAAAAATAACTAAAATTTACAAATCTTGTTTATCAATAGCTGAGTTTGAACCAACGCAAGAACTGTTAAGTCAAAATCCTATAAAGATATAGAAGAGCAGGTCACTGCCGAACCTTTCCTCATGCTTTGCTTAGTCGCTCAGCCATTTCCAACTCTCTGCAACCTCACTGGAGAAGGAAATGGCAACCCACTCCAGTGTTCTTGCCTGGAGATTCCCAGGGACCGCAGAGCCTGGTGGGCTGCCGTCTATGGGGTCGCGCAGAGTCGGACACGACTGAAGCGACTTAGCAGCAGCAGCAGCAGCAACCTCATGGACTGTATCCTGCCAGACTCCTCTGTCCATGGGGATTCTACAGGCAAGAATACTGGGGTGGGTTCCCATGGCCCCTCCAAAGGATCTTCCCAAGCCAGGGTCAAACTCAGATCCCTCATTGCAAGCATAGATTCTTTACTGTCTCAGCCACAAGGGAAGCCGATGAATAGGGTAGCCTATCCCTTCTCCAGGGGATCTTGCCCACCCAGAAATCAAACCAGATATCCTTCATTGCAGGGGGATTCTTTACCAGCCGAGCTGCCAGGGAAGCCCCCAATAATTCCAAGCCCTGAATCTCCCACAAGCTGCTACTGCTAAGTCGCTTCAGTCGTGTCCGACTCTGTGCGACCCCAGAGACGACAGCCCACCAGGCTCCCCCGTCCCTGGGATTCTCCAGGCAAGAACACTGGAGTGGGTTGCCATTTCCTTCTCCAATGCAGGAAAGTGAAAAGTGAAAGTGAAGTTGCTCAGTCGTGTCCGACTCTTCGCGATCCCATGGACTGCAGCCCACCAGGCTCCTCTGTTCATGGGATTTTCCAGGCAAGAGTTCTGGAGTGGGGTGCCATTGCCTTCTCCAGAATCTCCCACAAGAGGTTATCTATTTGCCTGTGCTAGAATTTCAAATAAATGGAAAAATCTGCACTTATTTATCTTTACAACTTGATGAGTTTGCAGATAAATATATATTATAAGAACATCACCATCATCAAATCTATAAATATTTTGTCACCTCTTATAGTTGTTTCCCATACGCTTTATTATTATTATTACATGTATATGGTAAGCACTTAACATACTAAGGATCCACCTCTTAGCAAATTTTAAGTATACAACACAGTTTTGTTCACTATAAACACTGTGCTGTGTAGATTTCCAGGACTTATTTACCTTCTATAACTGAAGCTCTGTACACTTTAACCAAATGATAATATAGCCTATTGGAAATTGGCAGTTACTTTGCTATTACCTTTCTGTACCTTACTGGATGGAGCATTGAACATGTTATGGGCAAGTATTATTTACCTTGGTAGTAAACCATTTCTGTTGTATATTTTTCCATATGCTTATGGTTTCTAGAAGTAATAGTTTAATTAGAAATAGATTTTAATAGATGTATACTAATCATCCTGATAAATAAAATATTTTCTACATGAACTATAATTTTGTTTTCCTTCCATGGTATGTATTTATGCCATATCAATTTTTGAAAAATATAATGCTACAAATGAAATACTCTAGTTCATAATTTTACTAAAAGCAGATAGTTTTGGCTTTGCCCTCAAGTTACAAAAATGACTGGTTGAATAGTGGAAAATGGGGTATTAGAACAATTTGTAACTAAAAAACATATTTTCTAAATAAAATTGATTTTACCTCAAATTATTAAAATAAGTATGTTTATATGGTTATAAATTTATTTATTCATTGCCCTCAAACTTGATAACTGAGTTTAAAAATGCCAATTTTTTAAGCTGTACCAAATGTCTAATTTAGTGCTTTATGATAAATCACAAGACAACTGTATGATATAAAATACCTATAGTTATTGCAACATTCTTTCCAAAATCTAAATTACATAAGACTGAATCCAATTCAACCAGGACGCTGCATTCACACTGATTGGAAGGCAGCATGATAGTGAAGCAACAGCTCTGAATTTAAAGTACACTCAATTTTTATTGCAATACCAGTTCTCAAAAATTCTCTTTGTATAAATTTAAGAAACATTACATAAACTCATTGATCCTTCATCTTTCTGTTAAATGAAAGACTTAAATAAATACTTTATACAGTCACTTAAAAAGTCTAAGTCTTTATGACTTAGTATTCTCAATTTCTATGAGTTTTTTCCATATCTCATTTTTAGAACTCCAAAATGAATTTTTTATACTGTATACTAAAACAGCAAGAGCATCCAAACATTGTTTATGTTTATGTAAAATATTTAAGCTCAAACTTGAATAGCTGATTAATGTCTAAAACAAAAATTTCCTCAATTTAACTGAAATCCTGTTATCAATGACCCTGTCTATAATTTGCATCATTACCACAGACACATTATCATCTGTTATATAAAATCTTAGAGATCATTTCAAGTTTATTTCTCAATTTTGAATTACCCAAAGTCCTGTTGATTCTTCGTTCCATATCAATATGTACTCTTTCCACCAGTTCTTTCTGATAACTCCCATATCTCCTCACCCTCCAAATATCATATTTTATTGAATCAATCAACTTGCCAAACCCACTCTGTGAAAGCTGCCCAGCTAAATATCACTTCTGTAATTTTAATCCTTTTCATAAAATCCCAGATCTCACATTTTAATTGTTCCTTCTTCATCTTTGACTTTTTAGATATTGTATAAAAGTGAAAGTGAAGTCGCTTGGTTGTGTCTGACTCTTTGCAACCCTGTGGACTGTGTCCATGGGATTTTCCAGGTAAGAGTACTGGAGTGGGTTGCCATTTCCTTCTCCAGGTGATCTTCCCGACCCAGGGATCAAACCCAGGTCTCCTGCATTGTAGGCAGATGCTTTACCATCTGAGCCACCAGGGAAGTCTCAAAAAATAAAAGCATGCTCATACTCATTTGTGTCCAACTCTTTGCGACCCCAGGAACTGTAGCCCACTAGGCTCTTCTGTCCATGGGATTTCCCAGGCAAGAATACTGAAGTGGCTTGACATTTTCTCCACCAGGGAATTTTCTAACCCAGGGATTGGTCCTGGGTCTGCTGCATTGCAGGCAGATTCTTTACCACTGTACCACCTGGGAAGACCAGGTGATACTAAATATTGTATAATCTTGTAGAAAACACTCATAAAACTTTTAGTTTTATATAATAGATATTTAAAATTGCATAGCAGTAAACTAGCAAAACACAAATATACAACATTTTACATTAGTTTATGATGCAAATTTTATCAAGTTTTTATTAACATGTCATCCTTAGAAATTACCACAACCCCTGCTGGATTTACATTTAAGATGATTGCTTCATAATCACTTTCAGAGGGATCAACTGAGCAGGATTTTAATAATCTGCAAACTTTATAAAACCCACTTTCTGCAGTAAGTCTATTACTTTTAGAATACAAGAATAAATAATATCTGATTATTTTATTCCAAAAAATATGGTGATTTTTTAACTTTAAAATGTATGTTAATAATGTATGCAATGAGAACTATTTATTTCAACACATAAAATATTTTAATTTAAAGTTATATTAAAAACTATCAAAGAAGAATCATTTATTCTCCTAATGATATACCATGGCTCCATGTTCTGAATTTTTATAGGTATGAATAACTTAAGTGATACATTTCCAAATGATGGGGATTTTAGAGGTAAATATATGTACTTGCATTATGCACATTATATTTACATTTTTTCATGCTCATAGTTTTAATTTGCAAGAATAGATCATTCTAATTTCTCATTATATCACCCAAACAAAGTGATGGTGTAGAAAACCCTATAATCCCTTACCTATTTGCAAATTTTAATTAATACCCTCCCACTTTTAAAGTAAATATTAACAAATACTTATTGAGAACTTTATGTACAAGATAGCATGCTATAAAAGTTTAGAGTTGGCAATTTGTTTTCAAGATCTAATGCATTAGTATAATATCCTTACTGAAATTACTTAAAATTGAAACCTTTATGTCCAGATCTACACCTCTAAATTTTTTCAATAAATATTATTGGAAACAGAATTAATTATTTTATGATTTTTAAAAAGATGAATATTTTCCAAAATATTTATTTTAACCACTTTTTCTTTTTGTTTAATTTTATAAAGGGTTTATGTGAATTTTATATTTATGTCTTAAACAGTTTACCTATTGTCAATATAAATGATTAAGTCCATATTTAGGATTTAGATTATATTTTTTTGATTATATTTGAAACTGTTAGGTACTTGCCTATTTAATTATGTTAAATTTTCCAAGCTTCTGGTAGAGTTTGACTCATAAAAACTCAAATATTCTCATTTTTTATTCAATCATTTTAAAAACAAAACATTACCTGAGGCAATAGCTTATATATTGAGCATCATGAATAATTAATTATAATTGCAGCATAAACTTATTTTGATAGAAACTTACTTCTTTTTTGCTTTTTTACTATGTAAAAAGGGGGCAGAAGATGTGAGACAGATACAGAATAGTGAAGAAATAAAACTGCATCATATGTAAGATCATTTACAGAAAAAAATCTCCTTGAATTTACAGAATAACAAGGGAATTAAGTAGAACAGACCAAATTCAAATTAGAACTTTCTATTGAATTATACTGATGTGAGAGTTGGGTCATAAAGAAAGTTTTGAAGTTTTTTGAGTTTTGAAGAACTAATGCTTTCAAATTGTGGTGCTGGAGAAGACTCTTGAGAGTCCCTTGGACAGCAAGGAGATCAAACCAGTCAATCCTAAAGGAAATCAACACTGAATATTCATTGGAATGACTGATGCTGAAGCTGCAATACTTTGGTCACCGGATTTGAAGAGGCAACTCATTAGAAAAGACCCTGATGCTGGGAAAGATTGAAGGCAGGAGAGGGGGACAACAGAGGAATAGAAGGTTGAATGGCATCACTGACTCAATGGACATGAGTTTGAGCAAACACTGGGAGATCGTCAAAGACAGAGAAGCCTGGCATGCTGCAGTTCATGGAGTTGCAAAGAATCGGACATGGCTATGAGACTAAATAATAACAACATTAAATTCTAGAATCTAGAATGTGTGGAGTATATTTGAGTTTGTAGCAATAAGTCTAAGTAAATTTGAAAGACTCTATCTTGTCTTTAATTTTCCACGTGCAAGTTTCCAGTTTCTAAAAGCACAATGAAGGCAGATGTACTTTGAGAAGCACCGATGTGCTTCTCAACACCTTATGAGTTCAGACAATAGCAGCTGGAATTTATGTGCCACTGTATAGTTTTTGGAGGGAAATAATGAATGTTGATTCTGTAATCCTTGAGGTTCTGTTGCTTATGAATTTCATAGGATTTAATAGGCTCAAAGAGACTGACAATACTTCTCAGTCATTTCGGTATTACATTGATGCAGTGCTTTTTGTATTCAGAAAATATACATGCATTGTTTTACGTTTGCACATAAATTAGCATTTATTTAGAACTAAAACTTTTTTTTTTTTGTATTTGGCATTTCAATAAGTGAATATATTTATCCTTTAGAGAAAACATTATGGGTGACATTTTTCTGAAAACTTTGCTTGATGCAAAATGTTGTTTTCTCTCCTAAATTTAACCAGATAAAAAAAAATCTAAGGACACGGTTGGTTTGCCCTCGTATTTTATAAATATCTGTGTACCTTTTTTTACCTTTTGATATTGAAGATGAGAACTCTATTAACATCTATTAGTCCTTTTAGGTACAAATGAGCTATCTTTCTCTGAAAGTTTGTATCTAGCTCACACAAATTCTTACAGATCTATGGTTTTAAAGATTGTTTTTATTAAAAATAAGGTCTTTAAAATAATTACTTGAAAGCAATCTTTGAATCTAAATTTATTCCAAATTTAAAAGTTTTTTTGTTAGTAATCTTATAGCAAAATATATAACATGACTAGTTGTACGAAGGCTCCAATTAATGTTTCTACTGATTTAAAAAAAATTAAGATTTTATAGCAACTACAATATTAAGAGAAATAAGACACTAAAATGTAGTTAGAAAATGAAATATGAATTGGTTGCATAATTTTTAGCAATTTAGAATATAATTTTGAATTATAAGGTGAGCATTCTTTTTTTTCTTTTTAATGCCAAATGTCACTTTTCAAACACTATTAAAACACTGGGGCAAAACATAAAATATTTCTCATCTCAGAATTTAATACTCAAATGGGAGGAAATAAATGATGACCACTTTAACAAAAACACCACCATCAAAAATATTTTCAGCTAAACAGCTGGGAGAAGTCAATCTTTTTCTTGAAGTGTAGTTTTTCGGTACATAGGCATAGCTGTAGTTTGAAATTATAATTTCTGACACAATTAAAATATATTGAAGTTTTGCTAAATGGATAAATATAATGTGTATATATATATATCCTTTAAATAAAAGTACAAAGATATATTTATGGGAAAACAATAATATATTATTTAAAAAATTTATTTTTGTCTGTGCTGGGTCCTCATTGCTGTGTGGTCTTTTCTCTGGTTGCAGTACATGGGCTTCTCATTGTGGTGGCTTCTCTTGCACAGGCTCTGGGGCATGTAAGTTTCAGTAGCTGCAGGCTTAGTAGCTGTGGTCCCAGGGCTCCAGGGCACAGGCTCGGTAGTTGTAGTGCATGGACTTAGTTGTCTCATGGCATGTGGAATTGTCCTGGATCAGAGATCCAACCTATGTCCCCTGCACTGGAAGGCAAATTCTTTACTGTTGAGTCACTAGGAAAGCCCAGGTTTTTTGTTTGCTTATTTCTTTTATTTCTTCTTATGCTTCATATGTTTTAAGTGAAAAAAATCTATTATTTTAGTTAAGAAAGAAACAGAACTAATGTAATTCCTTTAATTATGATCTCATGGCCTTTTGTTCAACGTACCTATGAACAGCCTCTGTAAGAATACACTCAGGCTGGATATGCTCATATGATTGCAATGCACAGTAGAGATTAGAGAAGAGAACTCAAAATTTGGGTGATATTAATTGCCGGAGTCCAGCTCCAGTATCCAGGGATTCAACCTGAAGAGATGAATGGTGTCGGTGATGAGGCAGCCTCTCAGTTTTCTTGGATTGCCTATTTATTTCAAGTTTAAGATTCTCTTTTATACTTTTACAAAAACATTAGGTCAGAGATTTGACATTTTCAGTTTCCCCTCACCCAGATTTATTAGATCTATAGAGTTTTGCCAAGAATATGCACTGGTCATAGCAAACACCCTCTTCCAACAACACAAGAGAAGACTCTACACATGGACNGGAGGGATTGGGGGCAGGGGGAGAAGGGGATGACAGAGGATGAGATGGCTGGATGGCATCACAGACTCGATCGGCGTGAGTCTTAGTGATCTCCAGGAGTTGGTGATGGACAGGGAGGCCTGGCGTGCTGTGATGCATGGAGTCACAAAGAGTCGGACACGACTGAGTGACTGAACTGAACTGCACTGGGAGCTTTTAAATAATCATTTTTTAATCTTTTAAGATTAAAGATTCTAAGGTGTAAATACATAATCTTATAGCTTTGTAAAGAAAGCAGGTAAGTTAAACTGCCAAAGAAATGTTGCCAGCCTTTTAACTCAAAAGTCTTTGGGGGAAAAGCCTATACAATAGCCATGATTTATTTTAGCGTTCGCACAGGAGAAAAGAAGCCAGTCTTCAAAATATAAAGAAACACTTCCAGGTATATTCTACAAATTTTCTACTTACCTTGGCAAGCAACTTTCCTGGAAGTAGCTTGTAATCATTTTTACATCCAGGAGTTATTTTGGCATTTGATTCCTTAATGTTTAGAGTTCACCATAACTTTCAATCGTCAAAGCCGGTATTAGCTTAAATTAATGTCAGCCTCTTTTCCTTCATTAACTCATTCCTACTTCCTTTTATAGTCCTTTATGCACACTTCTTGTCTTCTGTATTATTAAATACATCTCAGTCTGTCATCTCATCTATTCGCTCTTCCTTTGTAGCACACACATCCCTCAAGGAGCACTGTCATTTCACCCTAGAAACCATACCTGCTACTGCCGGGGTTCAGCCCCGGTGGATCCAGGGTGATTAGAAGGTGGAGACGGAGTTGGCATACTAGGAAAGAATTTATTCAATTACAGATAGAGAGAGATTAGGAAATTAGCAGAAAAAAGGAGCTGAATAACTTGGCTTACATGGGATGCCAATCACCACCTACGTAGGCCACAGGCATCTTTCAACAGGCACTGAGGCCTCCCCGGTCCGATCTTAGAAGCCCAGGCAGAGTTAGTAGGCTTGGTGAGGACCCAAGTGCCGATGGGAATTCAGCCAGAAAATAGCGAGAGGTATTTGAGGAGAGAAAGAGGCTGAATCACTTGGTTTACATGGGATACCAATAAAATTCCAAGACAAGGAATTTGCACTATCTACGTTGGGCCACCGGCGCCACTTCAACATCAAAAGGTGCCCCTCACTTGAAAGCTGGGGCAAGTAAGCAGATGTGGCAGGCACCCGTGCTCCAGATGGGAATTCAGCCAGAAATACGGAGGACGAGAAAGAACGACATGGGGGAATCAGTCTTTCCGGAAACTGATCCCATTTTCTTTATTTTCAGGTTTGCTTATATACCTTTTTTACACATAGGGATGAATACAGAGTCACGTGGGGGTCAGCAGTCCTGACCTTAACCAAAATGAGGTGCTTTACATAAAAAAAAAGGTCTTAGGGGTTTTACATCATCTTCTGGCCATGAGGCCTGCTGACACTTCATGACCCTCTCTTTCTGATAACCAAAAAACTCATTTTTTCCAAGGGTGTTTTTCCTTAAACCAGGCACCACCCTCCAGATAAAGTTACCTTCCTATAGGGTAAGGGTGTAATGAGTTACAATCAAGAAAGGAATTTATACAGTGTGAAGTAAGCCAGAAAGAAAAACACCAATACAGTATACTTACACATATATATGGAATTTAGAATGATGGTAATGATAAACCTGTACGCAAGACAGCAAAAGAGACACAGTTGTATAGAATGGCCTTTTGGACTCTGTGGGAGAGGGAGAGGGTGGGATGGGTTGGCAGAATGGCAATGTAACATGTGTGATATCATAAGTGAAACAAATCGCCAATCCAGGTTTGATGCAGGATGCAGGATGCTTGGGACTGATGCACGGGGATAATCCAGAGAGAGGGTGTGGGTCGGGAGGGTGGAGGTGGGGGTCGGGATTGGGAGTTCATGTACACTCNGTTAGAAGAACAGATTTTTAAGGATCCATTGACAATGAAGAGGCTTAATTCACTCATGGATTTGAACTCCCAGCAGAGCTATGATGATCTGGGTCACCATCTGCTCAGGAAGTGTACTGGATATGTACAAACCAGTGGGTCAAATTAATTATCCATGCTCCATAGTGGTCAATGCTTTAGAAGAGTGGTCCTTGTGTGTGACCATCACAGTAGCAACATCAACATTTAGGAATACTTTTAGACAGGCACATTTTTTTTTTAATTATTTGGTTTTGTTTGGGTGTGCTGGGTCTTTGCTGATGTGTGTCGGCCTTTCTCTGATTTCAGTGAACAAGGGCTACTCTCTAGTTGTGGTGCTCATGCTTCTCATTGCAGTGGTTTTTGTTGCTGCGGAGCACAGGCTCTATGGCGCACAGGCTTCAGTAGTTGCAGCACTTGGGTTCAGTTGTTGTGGCTTCCAAACTGTATACCACAGGCTCAGTAGTTGTAGTGCATGGGCTTAGTTGTTCCACAGCATGTGGAATCTTCCTGGATCAGGGATCAAACCTGTGTCTCCTGCACTGGCAGGTGTATTCTTTACCACTGGGCCACCAGGGAAGCCCTAGAAGGGCACATTTTTGAGTGCCATACCCAACCTTCTGAATTCAATGCTCTGATATAATTGAATCACTTTGCTGTACAGAGCAGGCTAGTGGGCTGCCATCTATGAGGTCGCACAGAGTTGGACACAAACTTAGCAGTAGCAGCTGTATACCTGAAACTGACACAACTTTGTAAATCGACTATACTCTAATAAAACTTTTAAAATATAAAATTTAAATTTAAAAAGTAAATTCATTTATTTTAATTGGAGGTTAATTACTTTACAATATTGTATTGGTTTTGCCATACATCAACATGAATCCATCAACTCTGATATAATTGAATCACTTTGCTGTACAGAGCAGGCTAGTGGGCTGCCATCTATGAGGTCGCACAGAGTGGACACAAACTTAGCAGTAGCAGCTGTATACCTGAAACTGACACAACTTTGTAAATCGACTATACTCTAATAAAACTTTTAAAATATAAAATTTAAATTTAAAAAGTAAATTCATTTATTTTAATTGGAGGTTAATTACTTTACAATATTGTATTGGTTTTGCCATACATCAACATGAATCCATCACAGGTATAAATTTATATTAAAAAAAAAAATAAGAACCAGAAAACAAAACAAACAAAAAAAGTAAATTCATGTAGAAAGAGTTAGAATGAAGATAAATTAACAAAGGAAAATACTGAAATTTTTAAAGAAAAATGTTTTTAAGTGAATATTGAATGGAGTACCATTCATAACTTAAGTAATGGATGAAATCTCATGTGAACTAATAGACAAAACTGCACACTAGTACCTTTCAGTGACTTGTTTTTTATCACAATACAATTGAAAATGAAGAACTACAATTCAATTAAAGGAAAATAATTGAATCTGTTGTGTGAAAATTGGAAAAATTGGTTATTAAAGTCTAAAAGGAGATTATGAAATCTGTATATATTGATCACAGTCACAATGCATCACTGAGAATAGATAAGATTTTGCTGGGTAAAATACAGACAACAAAAACTAAGAAAACATCAATGTATCTAAAAATGAAATATCTCTAATTGTTTGAATGTTACAACATCTTGTTGTTGTTCAGTCACCCAGTCATGTCCGACTCTTTTTGATCCCATGGACTGAAGCACACCAGGCCTCCCTGTCCCTCACCATCTCCCAAAGTTTGCCAAAGTTCATGTCCATTTCATTGGTGATGCCATCCAGCTATCTCATCCTCTGATGACCTCTTCTCCTTCTGCCCTCAATCTTTCCCAGCAGCAGGGACTTTTCCAATGACTCGGCTGTTCGCATCAGATGACCAAAATACTGTAGCTTCATCTCCAGCATCAGTTCTGCTAACGAGTATTCAGAGTTGATTTTTCTTAGGACTGACTAGTTTGATCTCCTTGCTGTCCAAGAGACTTCAGGAGTCTTCTCCAGGACCACAGTTTGAAGGCATCAATTCTTTGGCACTCTGCCTTCTTTACTATCCAGCTCTTACAACCGCATGTGGCCACTGGGAAGATCATAGCCTTGATTGTACAGACCTTTGTCAGCAGAGTAATGTCTCTGCTTTTCAACACACTGTCTAGATTTGTCATAGCTTTCCTGCCAAAAAGCAATCCTCTTCTGATTTCATGGCTGCAGCCACCATCTGCAGTGATTTTAGAGCCCAGGAAGATGAAATCTGTCACCACTTCCACCTTTTCCTCTTCTCTTTGCCATGAAGTAATGCAGCTGGATGCCATGATCTTAGAATTTTAATATTTAGCTTTAAACCAGCTCTTTCATCCTCCTTCTTCACCTTCATCAAGAGATTCTTTAGTTCCTCTTCACTTTCTGCCATTAGAGTGGTATCATCTGCATATATTGATTCCAGCTTGTAACTCATCCAACCTGGATTTCTCATGATGTGATCAGTGTATAGTTTAAACAAACAGGGTGACAGCAGATAGCCCTGTCTTACTCCTTTCTCAATCTTGAACCAATCAGTTGTTCCATACAGGGTTCTAATTGTTGCTTCTTGACCTGCATACAGGTTTCTTAGGAGACAGATAAGATGGTCTGGTATTCCCATCTCTTTAAGAGCTTTTCACAGTTTGTTATGATATACACAGTCAAAGGCTGTGTAAATGTTTTTCTGAAATTCCCTTGCTTTCTCTATGATCTGCCAAATGTTGGCAATTTGATCTCTGATATCTTAACTATCTTTATAAATATATTATTTGGCCAATATGTAAAATAGGTTTCCACACTTAAATTGGAATCAGGCTTTCTGATTTTATAAATTAAATAGAGATGTCTTTATATGTAACATAAATAAGGAATAGATCAGGAGTTTGGGATTGACAGGTACACATTGCTATATTTAAAATATAGTGCCTTTCCATGAAAAAATAAATAAATAAAACAAAATTCTTTGCCCATCCCCCACAAACAACAGGAGGAAGCCTGGAACTAATTAGAAAAATAATATTTATATATGAAATGCAGGTTTATATGAATGGGTGGATAGAATACATGGCATACACATGGTCTAAGAAGGTCAAGGATTATCCATCATGAAATTCTCTCTTATACTGCTGTGGTCTTTAAGGAGGATTTGCATAGTCCAGGATCAGAATGGCACCAAAAATATTTGTCTAATGAGGAACTTTGGTTATTGATCCCCAGGGGTATAGCTGTGGTTAGCTGTCAGCCTGTGATATGAAACAGCCCTTGCCTTCCTAGGAAAGGCACACCTGAACCGGCTTTCAGAGGTGATCCTTCTTGACCAGGAGTCCATCGTCTCACATGCTCTGTCTGCCCTTCCTGAGGACAGATCTGTCTCCAATATCCAAGCATCATGTCATGCCAAGCATCATTACACACTGATGCCAGTTAGGTAAAATCCCTTAGTTAATGATTTGAGTATTTTTTTCTTTTATTTTTGGTAACAGGAAAAGGTGTTTACTAAAAATTTATCCAAGGGACATGATGAGCAGAGTTCCAGCATGTAATAATCAGAATAAAATGCCCTATGAGATTCCAGACAACTTGTCTTTTTGTTGACAAGTTTGTACCAATTCTCACCCAGTTCTCAATCTGCTGGTCTTCTATTTCCTCTAAAAATGGAAGAACTCTTTATCTACTCTTTATTCCCCTAAGCAGAAATATGCCCTTTCTCAAACCTGATGCCTCATAAAACTTTCTGACGTTTGCTTGAATACCGTGGTGGGGAAGAGATCTGGTCAGTTTTCCTTTATTTCCCTTTCTGGTTTTTCAAATACCACTGCACAGAAGTTCGTTTGTGTTATTGCTGTACTTGGGCTGCAAAGACACAAGGGGTAAGTAGAGACACATGGAGCCTTAGCTGACTGTCCTAGCAAACCTGTATCTATAAAATTTCTAAGAATTTAATACATGAACAGCAAAGATAGTATGATACCTTTAAATATATATATAACAATCCTTAAACTCCTTTGAAATTTAAAATGGTGACTTTCTGTTCCCAACTTCAGGTCTTAAATATAATGTAAGAAAATAATACACATATAATAGGTATCTGTTTTGTATCCCCTTTAGATCTTATTCCCTCCTCCTGAGAGTCAAAATCATCTTGAATGTGAAAGTTTTCCTCCTTGCATTGTTTTATATTGTGCATGTGTTCACAAACATATGTAAGAAAAATACATTAGCCATAACACCTATGAGTTAGGAAACAGAGAAATAAAGTATGATGTAAATCTCCCTGCAATGTGGGAGACCTGGTTTTGATCCCTGGTTGGGAAGATCCCCTGGAGGAGGGCATGGCAACCCACTCCAGTATTCTTGCTTAGAGAATCCCCATGGATAGAGGAGCCTGGTGGGCTACAGTCCGTGGGGTTACAGAGTCAGACACAACTGAGTGACTAAGCACAACAGTATAGTGGGGTTTCCCAGGTGGCTCATTGGTAAAATAATCTCCCTGCCAATGTTGGAGACACAGACGTGGGTTCAATCCTTGAGCCAAGAAGATCCCCTGGAGGAGGAAATCGCAACCCACTCCAATATTCTTGCCTGAAAAATTCCATGGACACAGGAGCCTGATGGGCTACAGTCCATGGGGTTTCAAAGAGTTGGCCACGACTGCATGACTGAGCACACACACAACAGTATAGTGGAATACTCTCTGGTAATTAAAATTAATGAAGAGGGATTAAAAATATCAACAATAAAGAGAAGATAAATTACACAAGAACACCAATTGTAAATGACCTATACTATGTGGTCCTAACTATATAAAACTTCAAAATGCAGTACAATGCAATTGTCCACAAAACAACAACCCTGCTTATAGTAAAAATTGTTGAAGAATAATTTATATGTAATTCATTTAGTGGTTCTCTTGAGGAAGGAAAAGCACCAAGGTTTGCCAACGCATGATGTGGGGACTCCTTATACATCTGTGTTATTTATTGCAATAAAACACCTAGAATGAGGACTGTGATGTGTGGGAATTTGATACTCTACAAGATGAGAATGCTGCTTATACTTATTTCTGTATTTCTTTGCTTCAATGATCCTCCAGGTTTATATTTGTTGTGGATTATTACTTATAAGTGTTTGATATATATTTTAAATTTTTTAATGTTGTAGACTTTGTCATTCAAAAAATTTATCTTACCATTTTCATAATTGGTACTGATATGTGTATCTGATTTGTTTTATCATTTATTTCATTTTAATTTCTATCTATTTCATCATGTGTCCACGGCCAATGAACGTGGATATCATCAATGTTTCCTTCATATCTTTTCTATGTGATAATGATTTCTAACTGGAGTTTAAGCTTGTAACACATCTCTGAAACTTTCAGTTGCCGAGGAAGAATATTCATTCCCCCTTTCTATTGTATTCTTTCAGTCTGATCACTGCTTTCTTCTGAGGAGTGTAATGAGCCAGGTGCCTTTGTTCATGAAGAAAATTTTAAAATAGGATAGGTGAGTACAAGGGTCTCATATGCTGAGTACTATGCTGATGGCTCTTTATTCATTTCTCATCATTTCAATATTCTATAATGTTTTATAATAGCTCCCATTAAACAAATGAGTACATTGAAGTTTCTTACACAGTTGAACAATTTTTGAATTCTCAAAGAAAGTACTGGTCCTGGATTAAGTTCATAGTATTTGAGTCTAAATAATGTACCAGCTAATAAGAACTGACATAGCCACATCTGTCTCCCCTAGCTGCGGAGGACTATTGTTTTATAGTCCTGTAGGATGCCTGAATATATATGTT
This sequence comes from Aepyceros melampus, assembly GCA_006408695.1. Lineage (NCBI taxonomy): Eukaryota > Metazoa > Chordata > Mammalia > Artiodactyla > Bovidae > Aepyceros > Aepyceros melampus. The sequence continues at coordinate 86,607 of SJXQ01001477.1, forward strand.
GTTGTTCAGTCACTCAGTCGTATCCACCTCTTTGTGACCCCATGGACTGCAGCACTCCAGGCTTCCCTGTCCTTCACCATCTCCTGGAATTTGCTCATGTCTATTGAGTCAGGGATGCTATCTGACCATCTCATCCTCTTCCACTCTCTTCTCCTTTTGCCCTCAATATTTCCCAGCATCAGGGTCTTTTCCAACCAGTTGACTCCATCAGACGACCAAAGTATTGGTGCTTCAGCTTCAGCATCAGAGTTCCAATGAATATTCAGGGTTGATTGTCTTTAGGACTCACTTCTTTGATCTCCCTGCTGTCCAGGGGACTCTCAAGAGTCTGCTCCAGCACCACAGTTTGAAGACATCAATTCTTTGGTGCTCAGCTATACAATTTTTATTTTGCCTGCACTGGATCTTTGCTACAGTGCTGGACTCTTTGTTGCTAGTTGTGGCATGTGGGCTTCTCCCTGTGGTGCACAAGCTTTGCTTGTTGCAACAGGAGGCTCTACAGGAGGTGGGCTCAGGAGTTATGGTGCACAGGCTTAGTTGCCGCATGGCATGATGTATCTTAGTTCCAAGACCAGGGATGGAACCCACCTCCCCTACATTAGGAGGTAGATCACTAGGGAAGTCTCAATGCCTGAATATTTTTGAAGTGTCATATATCTGTCTTATCTTGTAGTTTCCTGCCTTCTAAGGACCAAAAATTGTTGCTCTGCAGGCATGCTCAGTCTCTTCAGTTGTGTCTGACTCTTTGTGACCTATGCACTGTAGCCCACCAGGCTCCTCTGTCCATGGGATTTCCCAGGCAAGAATATTGGAGTGGGTTGCCATTTCCTCTTCCAAGAGATCTTCTCAATCCAGAGATCAAACCTGTGTCTCCTACAGCTCCTGCTTTTGCTGGCAGATTCTTAATCACTGAGCCAGCTGGGAAGCCCAAATTTTTGTTATTTTTATCTATTTTTTGAAGCATATGCATTTAATTCTCTCTCATCTAGCTTTTTTTTTTTTTTAATGATATCTCACCTATCATCGTAGGGGAAGAAATCCCCCTAGGATGAAATACAGAATGTGATATTTGTCCAGCTTCTGTTAGAATTAATTGTTAATGCAGATGAGTTGCATATCATGAAGGAATCTACATGACATTTTCTTTTTTAAAGTGAAAATTGATACAGTAAAACGTCATAATCAACACCTTTTCTAAAAGTATTCCATTTTGTTACTGTTGTAAATGAATCTTACTTTTGACCTTTATAAACTACCAAAAATAAAGAGCTGTTTTATGTAAAGGTCAAGTAAAAAATTGTTATGAGTGAGGATATATGTCACTTCTAGTCTTTGCTCAGGTGCAGAGCATATACCTGTATAGATGCCATGACCTGCTACACAATACTTCATGGGTAGAGATGAACATATGTTGTAGACAGGAGAAAAGATCTGGCGTGTTTTCAAGATGAAAATATTAAACTGTTAAAGGGAAATTATAAAATCTGAATGTTGGTTTGGGAATGCTAATTCTGTACTCAGTTCAGTTCAGTTCAGTCACTCAGTCGTGTCCGACTCTTCCTCCCTGTCCATCACCAACTCCCAGAGTTCACTCAGACTCGCATCCATCACGTCAGTGATGCCATCCAGCCATCTCATCCTTGGTCATCCCCTTCTTCTCCTGCCCCCAGTCCCTCCCAGCATCACAGTCTTTTCCAATGAATCAACACTTCACATGAGGTGGCCAAAGTACTGGAGCTTCAGCTTTAGCATTATTCCTTCAAAAGAAATCCCAGGGTTGATCTCCTTCAGAATGGACTGGTTGGATCTCCTTGCAGTCCAAGGGACTCTCAAGAGTCTTCTCCAACACCACAGTTCAAACGCATGAATTCTTCGGCGCTCAGCCTTCTTCACAGTCCAACTCTTACATCCATACATGACTACTGGAAAAACCATAGCCTTGACAAGATGGACCTTAGTCAGAAAGTAATGTCTCTGCTTTTGAATATGCTATCTAGGTTGGTCATAACTTTTCTTCCAAGGAGTAAGCGTCTTTTAATTTCATGGCTGCAATCACCATCTGCAGTGATTTTGGAGCCCAGAAAAATAAAGTCTGACACTGTTTCCACTGTTTCTCCATCTATTTCCCATGGAGTGATGGGATCGGATGCCATGATTTTCATTTTCTGAATGTTGAGCTTTAAGCCAACTTTTTCACTCTCCTCTTTCACTTTCATCAAGAGACTCTTTAGTTCCTCTTCACTTTCTGCCATAAGGGTGGTGTCATCTGCATATCTGAGGTGATTGAGATTTCCCCAGCAATCTTGATTCCAGCTTGTTTCTTCCAGTCCAGCGTTTCTCATGATGTACTCTGCATAGAAGTTAAATAAGCAGGGTGACAATATACAGCCTTGACGTACTCCTTTTCCTATTTGGAACCAGTCTGTTGTTCCATGTCCAGTTCTAACTGTTGCTTCCTGGCCTGCATACAGATTTCTCAATCCAGAGTCAACTCAGTGGTGAGAAGATCTGAGCTCATCCACTGTGACCTTGATATAACCTCACTTTACCTAAGTGTTCCCATGGATGAATAAACATATATTATAACTCAGATATGATAAATGTAACTTAGATCTGATAACTCATATATAATCTGATAAGTCCCTCAAGTCATTTTGAGGTATGTCAAGTTTGGGGCACCACACTCCACAAGACAGATTAGATATATGCATTCTCATCTTTCTGCTTATTTGAGGTAAGAAATAATTCTGAAAAAAAAGAAGAAGAAGAAATAATTCTGAAGGAAATGTCACATTTTATTCTTTATTTCAGTCTCAGCATTTGGCACAAGGTGTGAAAACATGTTGGTGATCAATAAAAATAAAAGCAAACAAAGTGTGAAATGTGATTATGGAGGGGAAAATTAGCAAAGGGAAATACTTAAATGCTCTCTTGGGTTTACAATATACATAGAATTTTATTTCTTTATATTCAATACTTAAGCACTGTTTTTTCAAACGTTACCATATATCAAATTCATCTGGTGGGTTTGTTGAAATTTGAATTTCTGGCCCTTGTCCCTACAAGTTTATCAGCGGTAAATCTACAGTGGTACTAAGAATTTTCAGTTCTAATCAGTTCCCAAGGGCTGCTGCTGCTTACCTGGGGATCCTTCATTTTATTTTATTTTCACTCCATTTTTCCTTCAGATTCATCAACAATATGGAAAACAGAAATCAAACAGATGTTTCCAATTTTTATCTCCTGGGATTGACAGATGATCCAGAACTACAGCTCCACATTTTCTTCCTGTTCCTGTCCATGTACCTGATCACTTCCTGGGAAACCTGCTCATCATCCTGGCTGTCAGCTGTGATCCCCACATCCACACCCCCATGTACTTCTTCCTCTCCAACCTGTCCTTTACCGACATCTGCATGAGTACAGCCACAATCCCCAAAATGCTGGTCAACATCCAAGCACAAAATCAGAGCATCACATATTCAGGCTGCCTCACCCAGATGTGCTTCGTCATGATTTTTGCCTTTCTGGAAAATTTTCTCCTTACTTTCATGGCTTATGACCATTATGTGGCCATTTGTCACCCCTTAAGATACTCAATTATCATGAACCCGCAAACCTGTGGCCTGCTGATTATATTCTCACTGTTGCTAAGCATTCTGAATGCTCTGGTCCTCAGTCTGACAGCATTGCGGCTGTCCTTTTGTAAGAACCTGGAAATCCCTCACTTTTTCTGTGAACTTGCTCAGGTTGTCAAGCTAACATGTTCTGATACCCACATCAGTGACCTTTTGTTATATTTGGTGGGCAGCATATTTGGTGTCGTTCCTCTCTTTGGCATCATTTTCTCTTATACTCAAATTGGCTCCTCTGTTTTGAGAATGCCATCAGCGGGTGCAAAGCTGAAAGCTTTTTCCACCTGTGGGTCTCATTTGTCAGTTGTTTCCTTATTCTATGGGACAGGTTTTGGGGTTTATATAAGTTCTATACTGACCGGCTCATCCAGGAAGACTGCAGTGGCTTCAGTTATGTACATCGTGGTTTCTCAGATGATGAACCCTTTTATCTACAGCCTGAGAAACAGGGACATGAAGGGAGCCCTGAGAAAACTCATCAGTGGGACACCTTCTTTTCTGTGGTTGTGCCATCTACCTTGGACTTGTGTTTATAGAATGAGGCACAATAATAGTTAATAGATATATGTAGAATATTCGATTTGTAAGTGGCAGAATATACATTTTTTCAAGTGTGCATGGACATTCTGTAGCATAGATCATATGTGGATCATTGACATACAACAAAAGAGGCAAGAATATGTAATGGGTAATTGACTATATTATATAAATGAGTTATATATAAATAATATATATAAGAAACCTCCTGTAATAAAGGAAACCCAGGTTCAATTCCTAGGTCAGGAAGACCCTCTGGAGAAGGAAATGGCAACCCACTCCAGTATTCTTGCCTGGGAAATCCCATGAATAAAGGAGCATAGTGAGCTACAGTCAATGGGGTCACAAAGAGTCAGACACAACTGAGTGACTAACAGTTTCACACTTTCATGTATATATATTACACACACACATATATATGCAATATTACTCAGCCATAGACAGGAATGAAATATTGCTGTTTGCTACAGCATGAATGGACTTGGGGGTTACTATGATAGTGAAATTAGTCACAGAGAGAAAGAAAAATAAAGTATGCTGTCACTAACATGTGGAATCTAAAAAATAAAATACATGAGTGGATGTAACAAAATTAAACAGACACAGATATTGAGAACCACCCAATTGTTACTAGTGGGAAGAAGAAGGTAGGAGAGGCAAGAAATTGGCAAGGGATTAAAAGGTATAAACTACTCTGTATAAAATAAATTAGCTACAAGGATGTGTAGTACTGTAAATATAGCCAATATTTGATAATTCACTTCATTGTACAGAAGAAACCAACACAACACATACCCCATAAAATACATAATAATTTTAAATGCAGATTAATTTATAAAAATTTTGGATGACTACATTGTACATCTGAGACTAATCTAATAATGTAAATCATGTACACCTCAGAAAAGATAAATAAACACTAGGAGTGCAATGTACAACAACATGATGACACCAGTTAACACTGATGTATGATATATAGGAAAGTAGTTAATCTTGAAAGTGAGAAAGTGTATTTTCTTTCTTTTTTCTGACTTTTTATTGTATCTCTTGATTATGACTGTTAGCTGAACTTGTGATAATCATTTCACAATATATGTAAATCAAATTATCTGCTGTATACCTCAAACTTATGCAATGATGTGCTTTAATTATTTCTCAATAAACTAAGGAAAAGGAAATGTACAATGAATTATTGTGGCAAAATTGGAAAAGGTGGATATGAACTCTGAAGAGGAAGTAACTACCTTGTTGATTGAAACAAAGCTGTCCAAACAGAAGTGGAAAGAAGTAGATAGTGTGCAGCTACCTTGCCTCAGAGGGTCAGACATTGGCCATCATGAACTCATCCATTCTAGAGGCTTGATCTGGAGGGTCCAGGGATCAGCATGACACTAAAATAGGTTGTCTAATGAGGAGCTTTAGTTATTGATCCCCAGGGATGCAGAGATTGCAAGAGTCTGCCTGTGACCACCTCACTCAACAGTCCTTGCTCAGTAAGGCAGCAGGACACCTGAACCTCCTTCGAGAGATCATCTTTCTTGACCTGGAGCCAGTTGCCTCAATCAGTTTGTCTGGTCCTTCTGAGGACAGATCTTCCGCCTTCAAGATTCATGGGAGATATTAATATCAAGCACCATACTTCAGTGATGTCAGCCAGGTAACACAAAGTCTCTGAGATTGTTAGAGTATAATTTCTTACAGTAAAAGCAGTGAGGAGAGACATAAGATTAAAACCAAGACCCTTGTGACACCCAACAAACCCTGACTCTCTTTTTGACATGTTCACATATATGTTTGTATGAATTCTCACCCAGCACATTTTCCACTGGGATCCTACACTCTCTATAATGTCAGGACCCATTTTTCTCCTGAGTAGAAATCCTCCCCTTCACAGACATGGGTGCTATAAAAATTTCAGATGTTTACTTGAATTCTTGTGCTGGTGGTGAAGGGGTCTGTACAACATATTAGTTTGCTAATACATATTAGTGCTGTGTGCTTGGTCACTTATTCATGTCAGACTCTTTGTGACCCCATGGACTGCAGCTCACCAGGCTCCTCTGTCTATAGGAATTCTCCAGGCAAGAATACTGGAGTGGGTTTCCATGCCCTTCTCCAGGGGGTCTTCCCACCCAGGGACTGAACCCAGGTCTCCCACATTGCAGGCATTCTTTACCATCTGAGCCCTTGGGAAGCTAGTGCTGCCATACAGAATAGCACAGACTGGGTGGCTTAATAACAAATTTATTGTCACAGTTCTGGAGATTGGAAGCCTAGATCAAGGTGTCAGCAAGACTGGTTTCTTCTGAGGCCATTTTTCTTGGCTTGTAGCTGGCCATATTCTCTGTATTTCTTCATGTGGTCTTGCCTCTGTATGCATGTATCCAAATCTCTTCTTGTTGGATTAAGGTTCACCTTAATGATTCCATTTTAACCAAATTACCTCTTCAAAGATCTTATCTCAAATACAATCATATTCTAAAGATTAGGATATCAGTATATGAATGAAATTAAATTAAAAGATACTTGCTTCTTGGAGGGAAAGCTATGACAAATCTAGACAGCATAATAAAAAGCAAAGACATCACTTTGTGGACAAAATTCCATATAGTCAAGCCTATGGTCTTTCCAGTAGTCTTGTACAGATGTGAAATTTTGATTATAAAGAAGGCTGAGCATGGAAAGATTGAAGCTTTTGATTTGCAGTGCTGGAGAAAACTCTTGAGAGTCCCTTGGACGGCAAGGAGATCAAAACAGGGAATCCTAAAGGAAATCAACCCTGAGTACTCCTTGGAAGGATGGATGCTGAAGCTCCAACACTTTGGCCACCTGATACAAACAGTCAACTCATTAGAAAAGACCCTGATGCTAGGAAAGTTCAGTTCAGTCACTCATGTCCGACTCTTTGCGACACTGTGTACTGAAGCACGTCAGGCTTCCCTGTCCATCACCAACCTCTGGAGCTTGCTCAAACTCATGTCCATCGAGTTGGTGATGTCATCCAACCATCTCATCCTCTGTCATCTCCTTGTCCTGCTTTCAATTTTTCCCAGCATCAGGGTCTTTTCTAATGAGTAGTCGATTCTTTGCATCAAGTGGTCAAAGTATTGGAGCTTCAATTTTCAGCATCAGTCCTTCCAATGAATATTAAGGGTTGATTTCCTTTAGAACTGACTGGCTTGATCTCCCTGCAGTCCAAGGGACTCTCAAGAGTCTTCTCCAACACCACAATCAAAAGCATCAATTCTTTGGTACTCAGTTTTCTTTATGGTACGATTCTTACATCCATACATGACTACTGGAAATAGCATAGTTTAGACTATACAGACCTCTGTTGGCAGAGTAATGTCTCTGCTTTTTAATATGCTGTCTAGGTTGGTCATAGCTTTTCTTCCAAGGAACATCTTTTAATTTCATGGCTGCAGTCACCATCTGCAGTGATTTTAGAGCCCAAGAAAATAAAGTCTGTCACTGTTTCTGAGGAGATCTTACAAATAGCTGAGAAAAGAAGAGAAGCTAAAGGCAAAGGAAAAAAGGAAAGATACACCCATTTGAATGCAGAGTTCCAAAGAATAGCAAAGAGAGATAAGAAAGCCTTCCTCAATGATCAGTACAAAGAAATAAAGGAAAACAATAGAATGGGAAATTTCTTCAAGAAAATTAGAGATACCAAGGGAACTTTTCATGCAAAGACGGGCACAATAAAAGAAGAAACAGTGTGGGCCTAACTGAAGCAGAAGCTATTAAGAAGAGGTGGCAAGAATACACAGAAGAATTGTACAAAAACGATCTTCATGACCCAGAAACTACAATGGTGTGATCACTCATCTAGAGCCAGACATCTTGAAATGCAAAGTCATAGGAAGCATCTCTATGAACAAAGCTAGTGGAGGTGATGGAATTCCAATTGAGCTATGTCAAATCCTGAAAGATGATGCTGTGAAAGTACTGCACTCAATATGCCAGCAAATCTGGAAACTCAGCAGTGGCCACAGGACTGGAAAAGGTCAGTTTTCTTTCCAATCCCAAAGAAAGGCAATGCCAAAGAATGTTCAAACTACCTCACAATTGCATTCATCTCACAGGTTAGCAAAGTAATGCTCAAAATTCTCCAAGTAAGTCTTCAACAGTATATGAACCATGAACTTCCAGATGTTTAAGTTGTATTTAGAAAAGGCAGTGGAACCAGAGATCAAATTGTCAACATCTGTTGGATCATCAAAAAACCAAGAGAGCTCCAAAAAGAAGCATAACTTCTGCTTTATTGACTATGCCAAAGCCTTTGACTGTGTGGATACAATAAACTGTGGAAAATTCTTCAAGAGATAGGAATACCAGAACTCCTTACCTGCCTTTTGAGAAATCTGTATGCAGGTCAAGAAACAATAGTTAAAACTGGACATGGAACAACAGACTGGCTGCAAATAGGGAAAGAAGTACGTCAAGGCTGTATACTGTCACCCTGTTTATTTAACTTATGTGCAGAGTACATCATGCAAAATGCCAGGCTGGATGAAGCGCAAGCTGGAATCAAGATTGCTTGAGGAAATAACAATAACCTGACACGCAGATAGCAGGAAGTGAAGATGAACTAAAGAGCCTCTTGATGAAAGTGAAAGAGGAGAGTGACAAAGCTGGCTTAAAACTCAACATTCAAAAAAGTAAGATCATGGCATCCAGTCCCATAATTTCATGGCAAATAGATGGGGAAACAATGGAAACAGTGACAGACGTTATTCTGGGGGGCTCCCAAATCACTGCAGATGGTGACTGCAGCCATGAAATTAAAAGATGCTTGCTCTTTGGAAGAAAAGCTATGACCAAGGTAGACAGCATATTAAAAAGCAGAGATATTACTTTGCCAAAAAAGGTCCATCTAGTCAAAGCTATGGTTTTTCCAGTAGTCATGTATGGATGTGAGTTGGATTATAAAGAAAGCTGAGCATCAAAGAATTGATGCTTTTGAACTGTTGTGTTGGAGAAGACTCTTGAGAGTCCCTTGGACTGCAAGGAGATCCAACTACTCAAGCCTAAAGGAATTCAGTCCTGAATATTCATTGGAAGGACTGATGCTGAAGCTGAATCTCCAATGATTTGGCCACTTGATGTGAAGAACTGATTCATTGGAAAAGACCCTGATGCTGGGAAAGATTGAAGGCAGGACAAGAAGGGGATGACAGAGGATGGGATGGTTGGATGGCATCACTGACTCAATGGATTTGAATTTGAGAAGTCTCCAGGAGTTGGTGATGGATAGGGAATCCTGGTGTGTTGTGTCCATGTGGTTGCAAAGATTTGGACACAAGAGTGTCTGAAATTGTCACTGCAAAGATGACTGAATTGAACTGAACTGTTTCCATTATTTCCCCATCTATTTGTCATGAAGTGATGGGACTGGATGCCATGATCTTCCTTTTTTGAATGTTGAGTTTTAAGCCAGGTTTTTCACTCTCCTCTTTCAATTTCATCAAGAGGCTTTTTAGTTCCGTTTCACTTTCTGCCATAAGGGTGATGTCATCTGCATATCTGAGGTTATTGATATTTCTCCCAGCAAACTTGATTCCAGCTTGTGTTTCATCCAGCCCAGCATTTCTCATGATATACTCTGCATGAAAATGAAATAAGCAAGGTGACAATATATAGTCTTGACGTAGTCCTTTTCCAATTTGGAACCAGTTCGTTGTTCCATGTCTGGTTCTAACTGTTGCTTCTTGACTTGCATACAGATTTCTCAGGAGGGAACATTCCCATTACACAATGAGGACACTAGGTTACTCATTTAGTTGGACAAGTTTCTGCTTTTATAAAACAAGTAGTGGAGTCTGGATTAATTTCAGAGTTCAGAGTCTAAGTACTCTTCCAAGCAATAAGGGCTGTCAAGACCACATTTGTCCACCTACCCAACCCCCGCGGCCCCCTGCCGTTGGAGACTGAGAGGCCTTCCCTTGTGGCTCAGATAGTAAAGAATCTGCCTGCAGTGTAGGAGAACCTGGGTTCTCAAGATCCCCTGAAGAAAGTATATGGCTATCCACTCAGTATTCTTGCCTGGAGAACTCCATGGACTGAGAAGCCTGAAGAACTCCATGGACTGAGAAGCCTGGAGGGCTACAGTCCATGGGGTCACAAAGAGTCAGACATGATTAAGCCACTAACACTAACTAGGAGGAGGAGAATCTCTGCTTACAGGGACACTCCTTCTAGGATGTTTGACATTTAGTGTTATCTTGTAACATTCTTGTTATCTTCTAAATACTAGCAAATTATTGCTATTTTCATCTGGATGTTTTAGGAGCCTATCATTCAGTTTTTTCCTTCCACTCATATTCAGCTTTAAAAAAGAAAAAATCATATGTCAGTTACCAGCTTAAGGGATGAACTTTCAGGAAGTTCATAATTTTATTCATAATTATGAATAAATAAATAGAATTCATAATTTTATTTTTATATTTCTTTTTGTTTGAAGTTGTGTAATAATTCAGAAGAAATGCAGCAATGTCTTCTTCATTTTAGGGAGCACAGTGATAAAGAATCTGCCTTTCAATACAGGAGATGCAGGAAATGTGGATTTGATCCCTGAGTTGGGGAGATCCCCTGGAGAAGGGAATGGCTACCCACTCAGTATTCTTGCCTGGAGAATTCCATGGAGAGAGGAGCCTGGCAGGATACAGTTCATGAGGTCTCGAGGGATCAGACATGATTGAGCACACACATTTCTTTATTTTATTCTCAGCACTTGCCACAGTGTGTGAGGTTATCAGTGCTTAACAAAATATTTTGGCTAATAAAGTAAGTGGAGGGAGAAATAGGCAGAGAAGAAGATTCAATTATTTTCTAGGGTTCATTATATAAATGAGTGTTTTTCTAGAGCAGTGGCTTTCAAAACTCATTGCTTGACAGAATCATCTAGAGGCCTTATTTAAAATGTTGATTGTTAGTCCTTATTCCTAATGTTTGTCATCAGGGAATCAAGAATAAGGCCCAAGAATGGTTATTTTGAAAAAGTTCCAAAGTAATTTTAATGCTACAGTTAATCCATAGATTATAAATTTTATTGTTTCTCCACTTGATATTTTCCATCCGATTTCTTCATAACAAGGAATAAGGAAATCAAACATGTTTCATTGAACCTAGACTGGTGATTTGTTTCTTATATGATATTATACATGTTTCAATGCCATTCTCGGTTCGATGCAGGATACAGGATGCTTGGGGCTGGTGCACTGGGATGACCCGGAGAGATAGTATGGGGAGGGAGATGGGAGGGGGGTTCAGGATTGGGAACATGTGTACACCCATGGCGGATTCATGTTGATGTATGGAAAACCAATACAGTATTGTAAAGTAAAATAAATAAAAACAAACAGATGTTTCAGATTTCCTTCTGGGAATGACAGAAGATCCTGAATTCCAGCTTATCCTCTTCACTCTATTCCTGTCCACATACATGGTCACTGTTCTTGGAAACCTGCTTGTCATCCTGGCTGTCAGCTCCAACTCCCACCTCTGCACACCCATGTATTACTTTCTTTCAAATCTTTCCTTTGCTGACATCTGTTTAAGCATAACCACCATCCCAAAGATGCTTGTCAATAAGTAAGCACAGAATGAGAGCACCACTTCTGCAAGTTGCCTCACCCAAATGGCTTTTTTCCTGTTTTTAACTTGTTGGGAGAATTTTCTCCTTGCTATTATGACCTATGATTGCTATGTGGTCATTTTTCAACCCCTAAGGTACATGTTTGGGCTTCCCACACAGCTCTATAGTAAAGAATCTGCCTGCCAATACAGGGGACATAAGAGGTTCAAGTTCAACCCTTGAGTCAGGAAGACCCCCCTGGAGGAGGGCATGACAACCCCCTCCAGTATTCTTGCCTGGAGAACCTCATGGACAGAGAAGCCTGGCAAGCTATAGTCCATGGGGTTGCATTTAGTCAAACATGACTAAATTGACTTAGCACACATGCATGCAGAAGGGACATGGTTATCACGAGCCCTCCTTTCTGTGTTCTGCTGATTCCATTCCTTCTGTTCTTTAGCATTTTGAATGTCCTGCTTGTGGAGGAGCTGGAAGGCTTTAAGCAAATACTGAAAATGTATTTGCTCCACTCATGACAAAGGTTGGAAGCCGGAACGAGCACAACAAAGGGTTATGAGCGTTCACTGAGTGCCTGAGGCTGGGAACGGAAAAGAAGGGTTATACGCCTGGCCTTGAGGCGTTCGAAGGCTTCCTTCTGACCACCTGTTTCTGAGAGCAAGGACTGTTGTTTCATGATAAGACTCCCTTTAGAGTTTTGCCAAAGCTATGTTATGTCTTGGGCAATGGGAACTGTATATTATGCTTAATGCTTTAATGTTTATCTGGAATGGCTATATGCAAGTCTGCCTTATGCTCTATTCTCTGAAAATTATAAAACTGCGCAGTTAGATAATAAGCTTTGTCAGTCCACTAGAGGCTGTCCCTGGTGTCCTTTTCAGAGTGCGATTCTCCGAGCCTTACAACTGGCTCCCAACGTGGGGCTCGAAGCAGCAGACTGATTTTGAAAAAGGGCCGCACTCTTGCAGAAGCGAGGTAAGCAGGATGGGACACCAGACAAGTAAGATTCCTTTTGTTCATCTCATGCATCATTTCTTGAAACAATACGGGGTTAATCTGCCTGAAGAGCAGTTAACTAGCTGTTACCAGACAGTGGTTGAATATAATCCATGGTTCCCAGAGGAAGGAACCTTAGATTTACAAACTTAGACCAGAGTAAAAAAACAATGTTCTAAAAGCTTATAGACAGGGGGTAAAAATTCCCCCACAATGGTGGGTAACTTGGTCTCTTTTATGGGCCATTATGGAACACTTAGATGGCTCGGGAGGAAATTTAGAGGTTGAAACTGTTTGATCCCTGCATGAATGTGAATTAAAAGAAAAAGATCTATCAGAGGTTTTAAATTAGAAAAATATCATGCTAGTGGTGGTGGTGAAGTCGCTCAGTCGTGTCCGACTCTTTGCGACCCCGTGGACTGTAACCTACTAGGCTTCTCCGTCCATGGGATTCTCCAGGCAAGAATACTGGAGTGGATTGCCATTTCCTTCTCCAGAGGACCTTCCCAATCCAGGGATCGAACCCAGGTCTCCCGCATTGGAGGCAGACCCTTTAACCTCTGAGCCACCAGGGAAGCGCTAGAGCAGATTACAAACAAACAAGTCACAGGTGCTAAAAGCAGTTAAACAATCAATTTTGCCAGAGGCTCCTGATCCGCCTTTACCTTGCTTTTCGCGAGCTCATATTAACAAGCCTCTAACACCGGCCTTTCCGCCCGCTGCAACGCTGTCGGCTGCTGCTACTGCTCCCTTATTTCCTAGCATTCCTCCTTGGACATGCCTCGTTGTGCGTGGGCTTTTCAGGTCCAATTTCATAATCCTCAACCTGGACATAATCAATGGCAATCACCTGATTTTGGTTTGCTCACGCAATTCAAAAAGGCATGTACATTATATGGACCTACCTCACCCTGCTGTATGGAATTTCTTAGAGGCTGGACAGATCAGTGGCTTCATGCAGATTTTTTTACAGTTGCTAAAATGGTTATGACTCCACAACAGCTACTACAATGGCAAATGTAAGTCACAGATGAAGCCAAATTAATCTTGCAAAAATAGCAAAGCAGAGGAAACCATGCTGCTGCTGCTGCTAAGTCGCTTCAGTCGTGTCCGACTCTGTGCGACCCCATAGACGGTAGCCCACCAGGCTCCCCCGTCCCTGAGATTCTCCAGGCAAGAACACTGGAGTGGGTTGCCATTTCCTTCTCCAATGCATGAAAGTGAGAAGTCAAAGTGAAGTCGCTCAGTCGTGTCTGACTCCTAGCGACCCCATGGACTGCAGCCTAGCAGGCTCCTCCGCCCATGGGATTTTCCAGGCAAGAGTACTGGAGTGGGGTGCCATTGCCTTCTCCGAGAGGAAACCATACTAGACTAAATTTTGAAATTCTCACTGGCACTGAAGCTATGGCTGAAACTGCTGCGCAATTACAATTTGTTTAGCCATCCATGTTATACTGATTAAAAAAGTAACTATCAGAACATGGGCTAAAATTGACAGTTCCGTCTCTGATGGATCTTTTGTAAAAATATTGCAGGGACCAACTAAAGAATATACTCAATTTATTGGTAAGTTGAAAGAGACCATTGATCGCAGTCTTAAGGATGCATCTTTGCGAGAAATCATTTTGAAACAATTAGCCTTTGATAATGCTAATGAAGATTATCAGGCTATTATCAGACCCATTAGGGGGCAAGGAGAAGTTATAAAATACTTGAAAGCCTGCAGAAATGTGGGGATGATTCAACATAAAGCTAAAATAGCCACTTTAGAAATCTTAAATGTTTCCCAAAAGTCAAAGTTAAATGTTTTAACTGCGACAAGCCAGGACACAGGCGGAAACAATGTCACTTGCCTCGGCAAACAGGTCTTTCTCCTAACAAAGGAGGGGCTATTAAAACTAAGCCCCCCAGGCTCTGCACAAGATGTAAAAAGGGAAATCATTGGCTAAATGAATGCCACTCTAAATTTGATATACAAGGTAATGCTTTACCCATTCAGACACCTCCTTTGGGAAACTAGAACAGGGGCTCTCCTCTAGCCCAATTAACAAGGAGGACAACCAAATATTACTAAATTAACAGCAGCTACCAGACATAACGCATGTGTAGACATTCCTGCTCCCTGTGATATGGAATTATTAATGGTAAATAATCCTATGAAAATCTTAACTGGATATTTTGGCCCTATACAAAAAAAAAAAAAAAAAAAATTACTATAGGCCTCCTATTGGAATAAAACAACAACACCATGCGCGAGATAATTGTACATACTGAGATCATTGATAAAGATTACATGGGTAAAATTGCAGTAATGGTACATGTGACTCACAACTTGTATTTACAAAAGGGTGACAGATTTGCTCAGCTATTGCTATTACCTTATGTGCTCCCACTTAATAGAAAAACAGACACCAGAACGGGTGGCTTTGGGAGTACCAACGTTACTGCAACCCTTTCTACTGTTATAAAAAATTTTTTAAAAATCAATAGGCCCATGTTAAAATTAAAAATCAGAGAAAACTTTTAAAAGAATGTTAGACACTGGGGCAAATGTTTCCGTCATAAGAACAGAAGAATGGCCTTTGGATTGGCCTGCAGTTTTAACCTCACACCAGTTGGTGGGAATAAAAACTGCAAATGCAGCTGAAACTTATGTTAGTTCATCTTACTTACAAGCCCTGGGCCCTGATCAATTGGTCGCTTACATTAAACCGTACATTGTCCCATTACCATTAAATTTGTGGGGAAGAGACTTTCTACAACAAGCTCAAGCGACTATACAATTGAATGAAACTTTTTCTTAAGGGTCACTGAGATAAGCCACTGAAATTAGAATGGAAGTCTAATAAACTTATCTGGACACCTCAGTGGCCCCTATCAAAAGAGAAACTGTCCACTTTGCATACTTTGGTGGCTGAACTACTACAACAAAATAGAATAGAAACTACTCAGTCACCATGGAATTCACCAGTTCTTGTCATTAAAAAGAAATCAGGTAAATGGAAAATGCTAACAGATTTAAGGAATATTAACACTATAATGATTCCTATGGGAGCATTACAACCAGGACTTCCAAGCCCTGCTATGGTCCCTAAGGACTGGGCTGTTATGATTATTGATTTACAAGATTGCTTTTTCACTATACCCTTACATCCAGATGACAGGCAACGCTTTGCCTTCTCAATACCTTCTATTAATAATCAATCCCCTGCTCAACGGTATCAATGGAAGGTCCTGCCCCAAGGTATGATGAACTCCCCTGAGGTTTGTCAATTCGTTGTTGATAAAATTTTGCAGCCCATCAGAGAGCAATTTCCTGAGGCATATCTCATTCATGACATGGATGACATTTTATTGGCTTTGCCCTCAGAATCTCAATTAAGTTTATTAGATAATGAGGTCATAACTAATTTAACTAATCATGGGCTGCTAATAGCAAAAGACAAATTACAACACCATTCCCCTTTTAAATATCTTAAATATCTTGTAGACCACTCCACTGTAAAGCCACAAAAACTTTCTATTAAAAGAGATAATTTACAAACACTTAATGATTTCCAAAAACTTCTTGGAGATATTAATTGGCTATGACCTACCTTAAAAATTCCCACTTATGCTTTACAAAACTTGTTCAAATGATTAAAAAGTTCCTCTGATTTAAATAGTCCCTGAAAACTTACCCCTGAAGCTGAGGAAAAATTACAATTGATAAAACAGAAAATTCAACAAACATTTGTTTACCATATTAATTACAATTCCCCTTTTCAGATATATGTCTTTGGTACTAAGATATCTCCTACTGCCATTATAGTACAAGATAATCACTCTATTGAATGGGTTATCTCCATTTCAAACAGACTAAACACATTGTTTCCTATATAGACTTAATAGGGAAAATCATTTTTCCTGCACGCTCTCGCTTGTGCGCTATAGCTGGATACGACCCTACTCAGATTTACCTACCTTTGACAAAAACAGAAACTGATAATGCTCTCCAGGTGTCCACTACCATTCAAATAGCCCTTGCCAACTATTCAGGAAAATTGTTGGCCAACCCACCTAAAGGAAAATTATGGAATTTTTTGCAAAATACTTCCTTTATCATCAATAATATTATTTCTAAACATCCTCTCATAAATACACCTAACTATTTCATAGATAAAAATAAGGCAAGAAGGGCAGCCATAATAGGTCCCAACCTACAAAAGAAAATTAGAAGTCCCTATCAGTCCACTCAAAAAACAAAATTATTCACATTATATTATTTACTTACTCTAATAAAAAACCCCATTGAATGTTTTAACTGATTCTCATTACATGGCACATCTTTTCCCATCTTTTGTAATGGCTCATTTTATGTCCAATGAAAATGATCTTATACATTTGTTTTTATTGATTCAGCAAGAAATAAGAGCTAGACTCCATCCCTTCTTTGTTACTCACATTCATGTTCATTTCCATTTACCAGGACCCCTCAATTTAGACAATGATTTGGCTGATCGCCTCATCGCCCCTATATTTTCTTCCCCCAAACAGGAACATCAGCTCTTCCATACTAACGCTAATAGACTACATGTTCAATATAAGATAGCGTTACAAACAGCTAGAAAAATTGTTCAGGACTGTGCCACATGCACCCCCTTTCATTTGACTACTAGTCCCCAAGGGACTAATCCTAGAGGCTTACAAGTAAATGAATTATGGCAAGCTAAGGCTGTATATTGTCACCCTGCTTATTTAACTTCTATGCAGAGTACATCATGAGAAACGCTGGAATGGAAAAAACACAAGCTGGAATCAAGATTGCCGGGAGAAATATCAATAACCTCAGATATGCAGATGACACCACTCTTATGGCAGAAAGTGAAGAGGAACTAAAAAGCCTCTTGTTGAAAGTGAAAGAGGAGAGTGAAAAAGTTGGCTTAAAGCTCAACATTCAGAAAACAAAGATCATGGCATCTGGCCCCATCACTTCATGGGAAATAGATGGGGAAACAGTAGAAACAGTGTCAGACTTTGTTTTTTTGGGCTCCAAAATCACTGCAGATGGTGACTGCAGCCATGAAATTAAAAGGCGCTTACTCTATGGAAGAAAAGTTATGACCAACCTAGATAGCATATTCAAAAGCAGAGACGTTACTTTGCCGACTAAGGTCTGTCTAGTCAAGGCTATGGTTTTTCCTGTGGTCATGTATGGATGTGAGAGTTGGACTGTGAAGAAGGCTGAGCGCAGAAGAATTGATGCTTTTGAACTGTGGTGTTGGAGCAGACTCTTGAGTCCCTTGGACTGCAAGGGGATCCAACCAGTCCATTCTGAGGGAGATCAACCCTAGGATTTCTTTGGAAGGAATGATGCTAAAACTGAAGCTCCAGTATTTTGGCCACCTTATGCGAAGAGTTGACTCATTGGAAAAGACTCTGATGCTGGGAGGGATTGGGGGCAGGAGGAGAAGGGGATGACCGAGGATGAGATGGCTGGATGGCATCATGGACTCAATGGACGTGAGTCTGAGTGAACTCCGGGAGATGGTGATGGACAGGGAGGCCTGGCGTGCTGCAATTCATGGGGTCGCAAAGAGTCGGACACGACTGAGTGACTGAACAGAACTGAACTGAACTGAATTTTACACATTACAAACTGCCCCCTTTTAAATTGTTATTTGTAGTCATAGATACCTTTTCTGGCTTCATTTGGGCAATTCCTTCCACCGCCAAGACTACTAAAACTGCCGTCACAGCTCTTCTACAATGTTTTTCAATGATGGGGATCCCTGCCTACATCAAAACAAACAATGGTCCTGCTTTTACAGCCAATGCTTTTCGTGATTTCATACATCAATGAGATATTTGCCATCTTATTGACATCCCATACAACCGTCTAGGTCAAACCATTATTAAATGGGCCCACCATACACTCAAGCTCATTCTTAGTAAACAAAACAGGGGGAATAAACTAAGGGACCCCTATGGACCTAAAGCCATCTTGCCTATAGCCCTTTTAACAATCAATTATTTTAATTTGCCTCCACACAGTCAGAAGACACAGGGTTAAATGTCTTAATCAATGGCAGCCAGGAACACTTAAGTTCCTAGGCAAGGGATATTATCTTGTCACTTTAGATGATGGAACCAAGCAATGGGTCCCACTCAAAAGAGTCACAAGACGGACAGACCTTGCTCCACACTCCCCGACCGGTCGCAGCACTAAAGCAGAAATTGCAACAGATGCCCTCTGAGCCTCCTTGTGACAACGTATCTTGGAAGAAAAACTCATCTGTGCCAGGGATGGACTGGTCCACCTGTAGAGGAAGGTTTAAAAAAGTTTCTGTTCACGCCAATATGGCTTTTGTTGATTGGGGGCCTCATAGACTCTTTGTGAATTGCTCAAAATCACAAGAAAATAATAACACCTGCCAATGGTATGTTTCAGCACCACATTTTAACAGAACACAAACAGGACTCTGGCATCAACGCGATGATCTTTTGAACTGGTACAACGGAGGTCTTTCACCTCCCAGACCCTGGATAATCAGTCCAGTCCTGGGGCCTGAACACTGGCATCTTGAAAAATTCCTGCTTGCTTGTCCCGGTTTAGCATCTTGTATGCTTATGCACATGTTTCCATTCCACAGAATTATACTATTGAGTATAATTATACTGGTTATGTTCATGCTTGTGTAAATGCTCCCTATCTTTTTGCTATTGGACAATTTAGGAGTAATGGCTCAATTCTGTCCTGTAGTGAGTGTCGTTTGTATTCTTGTTTAAATCTTAGTGTGCCAGTTAATGTTACTAAAGACAGTGTTATTTTTAGTCTGGCAAAGTACTGATTTGTGGGTTCCAGTTAAGATTTCTGAACCTTGGTCAGATTCCATGTTGTCTTTTGTTCTGAGAGAATCCCTAAAAAAGAAGCAAACGTTTTATTGGCTGGGTTATAGCTGCCATAGTGGGTATTATTTCAATTGTAACTGTTGGTACAGTTTCTGGAATGGCATTGTATAATTCTATTCAAAATCATGATTTCATTACTGCTTGGAAAAAGGATTCTCATGATCTCTGGGCCCAACAAGCTCAGATAGATCAACAAATACAAATCATGTCTACCTTCAGCAGCATTCCCCCTGTGTTATATAACACTGACTTCTATAATACACTATCCGCTAGTACTTCCTTTCTAAATCCAAAAAATTGGGTACCCCATATGATGGCTTCTTATGCGCTGATCTGTTTATTTATTCTTTTTGTTCTTATAGGATTCCGAACGTTATGTGCTCGAGCCACCGCCGCCCAAAAAGCAGGAGTAATCATGGCTACAGCAGTCCTTGCTCTTGAGGAAAAAGGGAGGAAATGTGGAGGAGCTGGAAGGCTTTAAGCAAATACTGAAAATGTATTTGCTCCACTCATGACAAAGGTTGGAAGCTGGGACGCGCATAACAAAGGGTTATGAGCGTTCACTGAATGCCCAAGGCTGGGAACAGATAACGAAGGGTTATACGCCTGGCCTTGAGGCGTTCGAAGGCTTCCTTCTGACCACCTGTTTCTGAGAGCAAGGACTGTTGTTTCATGATAAGACTCCCTTTAGAGTTTGCCAAAGCTATGTTATGTCTTGGGCGATGGGAACTGTATATTATGCTTAAATGCTTTAATGTTTATCTGAAATGGCTATATGCAAGTCTGCCTTATGCTCTATTCTCTGAAAATTATAAAACTGCGCAGTTAGATAATAAGCTTTGTCAGTCCACTAGAGGCTGTCCCTGGTGTCCTTTTCAGAGTGTCATTCTCCGAGCCTTACACCTGCTCCACAGTCCAATGACACTGAAGCTGTCCTTTGGCAGAGACCTGGAAATTCCTCACTCATTCTGTGAGTTTCCTCAGGTCATAAAGCTGGCCTGTTCTGATACCCTCATCAACAACATTCTAATATATTTCATGAGTAGCCTATTTGGAGTGTTTCTGTCTCTGGGACCATTTTCTTATATACTCCAATTGTCTCCTCTGTTTTGAGAATGTCATCAATGGAAAGTATAAAGATTTTTCCACCTGTGGGTCTCATCTGTTGATTGTTTCCTTGTTCTATTGAACAGCTCATGGGGTTTACATTAGTTCTGCAGTTATTGGCTTGTCCAGAAAAATTGCAGTAGTCTCACTGAGGTACATTGTGGCCCTTAAATGGTGAACCCATTTATTTACACCATTTATGTACAGCCTGAGAAACAGGGACAAGAAGGAATCCTTGAGGAAACTCATTGGTATGTTGCCTTTTTTGTTCTGTGATTACATTGTCTTTGGTTGGGGGGCAGGGTGACGAGGGCTTAGTTTTCTCAAGTCAAAATGATAGGCACCCTAGATGAACCAGAATACTTGATTCTTCCATTGTACAATTCCTCTAAAACAACTAGATAGAGTCATGTTTAAAGTATTGCAATTTGGACTCAGAGCCCAACTTTGCTTTTAGTCTAGCTCTGGGATGTTTGTCACAACATTTCAATTCTCCATACCCTATTTCTTTGCTCATGTGCTATAGAAGCAGTATGACCCAGGAGTTCTAGTTTGAGTGATTTTTGTTTGTGATGACTCTCAGAAAAGTATAGTTGTAGGAGGTGGATGAGCGGGAGGCTGGAGTGCGGGGTTGGGGAGGAATGAAGGAAGCTGTGGTCCTGTATTGAGACTAGCTTCTGTCTGATTCTGTGGAAAAGGCCATGACAATCATACCTCAGAATCATCCCTCCCATGAGGCAAGGGAAATGAGCTCATGTCACATATCAATAATTAGTAAGACCAGTCACTGGTGAATAGCATCCTTCTGAGGAACCATTAGCATCCACTATAATCAGTTTCAATATCTATAAAATTTTCATCATCCTTGGTGGTTGAGGTGATTGTAAGATATCTGAAATTTATCAGTGAGGAGACTTTAGTTCTAATAAGAAAAAGGAAACTTTTGTCTAATATGATTAAACAATAAAAAAGTTATCTTTCATGACAAAAGACTTCAGAGATCATCAGGAACAGGAGCTAGGTACTCATCCATTCCTGCATGACGTGCCCTTATCCTCAGATTGTTCTCCACAAAGATGGTGACAGCAAATGAAAATGTCAGACTTGGACATGAAGCCCAAAGATAGAAAACTGACTTTCCTTCCCTGATCCAGTCTTTAATAGATTTTTCTGTGGAGTCTGCCAGAACATCTCTGTAGTGAGTCTGAATAGTAGTTCTCAAAACAATATGTCCACTTCTTATTCTTCCTATCTTGTGAATCTTATTTTATACGACAACAGAGTGAATGTTACTTATTTCGAAAAAGAGTCTTTTCAGTGAAAGAATTTATCCAAGATTATCTGGATAGCCTTTAAATGTAGTCACAGATATCCTTATTAGAGAGACAGAATTAGAAAAGACACAGGAAAAAAGGAAGGGGACAATATCTCCATTGAGATAGAAATTGGACTGATGTGCCAGCATTAGATTGCTTGTATTTGACCCATTTTGCTGGACAAAATTTTCCTTTTCATTGGACTCTAATGCATGTTGTTATCATTTCTATGTATACTGCTTTGTTGTTTATTCACTAAGTTGTGTCTGACTCCTTGGCAACCTCATGGACTGTAGCCCACCAGGTTCCCCTATCCTGGGATTTCCCAGGACAGAAGACTGGAGTGGGTTGATATTTCCTTCTCCAGAGGATTTTCTCAACCCAGGGATTGAACCTGCATCTCCTGCATTGGTAGGCAGATTCTTTACCATAGAGCAACCAGGGACTTTATTAAATAAATTTGCTTCTTCCTGAGCTTGTTGGGAGGACTTTTTATCAATTAATCAGACTTAACATGAATGAATTAATCTTGATTTAGTTATATTTGATGAAAATGAAGGTAATTTTAGAGAAGCAGAGATGTTTCAATGGATATCAAATTCTAATTCTGTTTATTGAAGTCAGTAGTCACTAAGACTCACTTCTCAGATAATTCCTTTCTGTTATGTTACATTGTGCACAATTTAGTAAATTATTAGAAGAATACTCTAAATTTATTTCTGAAGCTTAACCCAATAATGTATGCTTGGATGAAGATCAGATGCCCCATGGTCTACAACCAGATTAACACCCAGGCCATGGTCATTTAAATTTAAAGACTCACTTAGGCTGGGGACGGTTAAACCATTCTGGGGATAATCAGTCTAATAACAGTAGGAAATTGGGCTAGATGCCTTATGGGCAATGTCAATATATAGTTTCCCTTAAGGATAAGGATCAGTACAGAACAGGTAAATTCAGATGACCTCGAATATACTGGGCTGCTTCTAAAGACAATTCGTGACCAAAATTCTTACTTATGACCTCATTAATATTGCTAGCTATCTTATTTTTATATTGCCCATTTTTACAAAATTGTTTCTTTCATCACCAAATGTGTGACTGAGCCACTGATAAAATGATGATATAAAGCTTCATATGAGATTGATGATTGTCATAGTGTAATTCTAGATAGGGGAAGAAGTAACAAGAGGGAACATTTTCCTAGACCAAAAGAGACTAGGAAGAAGGTGGTCCAGAGACTTCCAGCTACTGTTAATAAGGCCTAGTCCAGTAATAGCACATTGAGTGGCCTATCAGAGAAACCTCTGCCAGACCTGAGAATGAACATTCCTAGACTGTGGGACAAAAGAGTCATGAAATTCCCCCCAAACCACGGTTGAATTCATTACCCTGAAGGGGCCCTGATAACTGAAAACTGGGCACTTCTCATCTGCCTCTCTAAGGATTAGGTCAGTGGCCACTACAGCCACGACTTTCAACATATTTTGAAATGAATTCAAGGTGGGGGAGCTTCAATGAGGTGCTCTATGTTCTGGAAGAACTGCAGAACAGGCCTTCAGATAGCTGCTTTCAGGAAAGATTGTATGAGCTCAAATTCTTGTATCTTCTCATAACGAAAAACATACTGAAGTCATTAATGGTAACATCTGTTTTGGCCATTAAGGAGAGAAATGCAATTGAAAGTCAAAATGGAATAGCTGTAGTTCAGACATCCAATGTAATAATACTAGGTGACATTATGAACATGATTTCTGAAAAGTCCCTGTATAGCTAAAAGCTTCAGTTTTCTGAGCTGTGGCAGACTTGGGATGTCACCAGCCATTCTCAAAACAATGTCTGCTGGCAGCTGGAAGCTGCAACGTTATGGGTTCAAGGTATCCTCTTGCAAGTAAAATTTTTTGGAAAATGAAATTGCTTTAGATCAGATATTAGTAGGAAAAGGAGACAGGTAATGGCTAATAGCTTCTGATATGTGTACATTAATACCACATTGGAAGTTAAAACCTTCTTAGATAAAAATAAACAACTGGCTACCTGGCTGCAATTCTCCCCAAGGTGTGAGGTCCACACTGGGTTTCAGGCTTATCTCAGGAAATGAACTTTATTTTGTCTGTTAAAATTCCAGTTGTCACTCCACCAACCACTTCTAACTGAATATCTTACACCAAAATAATGAACCAAGGAAGTGAGATTGAGATCATACAAGACTTAGATCCAGGATTTGGAACTCAGAAATATTTCCAATTCAGTGTATATTCTCCAAATTGAGGGAGAATTATGTCTCATTTTACCCACTCTTGATTGGGAAATCCCATGGACAGAGGAGATTGCCAGGCTGCAGTTCATGGGGTCACAGATCGGACACGACTTAGCAAGTAAACAACAATACAATAACTGCCCCATTTTAGCAGGAAGTGACCAGAACCATTGTGGCACAGTTCCCTGTAATTGAAACTGTGGGACTCCAGAGTACAAATCCTTTCTACATCCCTTGTTTCTTATTTGTAGGCTCATTCAGGCTCCTTGATCTTCCCTGAGTTTCAAAGGGCAGATTCAGACAGTTGCTTATCAGGAAAGGGAAGGGATGCAGAAACATAGGAAAGTGAAAGTGTGAGTCACTCAGTCCCATGTCAGACTCATTGCAACACCTTGGACTGTAATCCTCCAGGTTCCTCTGTCCTTGGAATTCTCCAGGCAGGAATACTGGAGTGGGTAGCCATTCCCTTCTCCAGGGGATCTTCCCAACCCAGGATCGAATCCAGGTCTTCTGCATTGCAGGAAGATTCTTTACTATCTAGGCCACAAGAAAAGCCAACAGAAACACAGGAGGAGCAGTCAAATGGTGGTGCAGCCTTGGGACAGGGTGCTGGTTCCTCCTCAAGGAGTACCTATAACACTATCTTTGAGTTTTGAAGAACTGTATCCCCCATCCAGGAGGAGGATGGTAACTTCAGGCTGAGTGCAAGATTCCTGGAGCGCTGCCCTGTTACCTCAACACCAAACAATCAGAAGAAAGTCATACACTCTGTAGCCCTCACTCCCAGTTTTGCCTTCCTTTTCTGGACACAGTGATGACATCTTGTTAGGCCTCTTGTTTGGCCCCTGTCTGTTACAAGTACTTATATCTCTGATAATTTCAGGCTAAATTTTTGTTACTACAAGGGTGGATGTCAGTTTCAGACATAAGATACCTCGATTTAGAACAGGTGGAGAGAAACTTCTAATCTACTAGGCAGGACAATGTTCATTCTCAACAGAAAGTTGTTACAGAAGAAAGATCTCTGCCCCAATTCTCAAGAAGTTATCTTCAGTATGAAGTCCTGGCAAGGGAAGGAGTTGGGGGCAGATTTTTAGAGGAACCACTGACTGAAACCACCAATTTGGCCAAGCATGAGAGTAACCACTTGTTTGGGTTATCTTTCAATGGGCGTTCCTGGTAAGGGATGCAGAACTAAAAAGCTATGACCAACTGAAAGAATATGGGAAAGGTCAAAAGCAGGTAGGGATGCAGTCTATATGTCCTACTGACCTCCTGGTATCCTTCTCTCTGGAATCCATCTTGGTTGAGTAACGCATGCCATCAGGAAGGACGCTGAGTCAGAATGATTGGCCAGAGACAACCCAGAAACTAACCCATTACCATAAAACCTGAAACTGTGAACCATGTGGCAGAGTAGTTCTGAATTCCCTTACCTCACTTCGTTCTGCCCAAGCACCCTTTTCCAATAAAGCCTCTTGCTTTGTCAGCATGTGTGTCTCCTTGGACAATGCATTTCCAAGTTTTAGACAACAGACCTCTCTCAGAGCCTGTCTCTCCTCTTTTTGTTTTATAGCCATAAACCATTATTCATCTCCAGCACTGTTCCATCTTCCCCAACTGAAATTTGTCTCCATTAAACCCCCAATTAAACTCCCCATTCTTCCTCCCAAAGATTCTGGCAATGACCATTCTAATCTCTATCTGTATGAGTTTGACTACTTTTGGTACCTTTTGGAAACCATTCTATTTTTTCCTATTATGTCTGACTATGTAATATGATCAGGAAGAAATTAGATGGAATGGCAAGGAGAATTATTAGAAAAATTAAGAATTGACTTTTCTCTAGAAGGTAATCTCTCATCATTTTTGGGAAATCATAATCCTATTTCCCAAAAGTACTAGTTGAAAACTCAGTGTTACAGTGTCCAAATTCAGTCCCAAAATATCCTGGTTAATCAGGAAATTAGTCAACCTACTTGCTCAAAAATCTGAACAACATCATTAAGAAACAAAAATATACTTAAGGTAGGGTTTAAATCCACCTAACAAATGGGAGGAGGGGAGGAAATAATATGAAACCTATAGAAACAAAAAATAACCAAAAAGAAAGCTATGATTATTTTGTAATCATAGAAGCAATATGCTCATGACCAAGGGTCCTACATAATACATAAGAAAATTGAGAAGGATATACTTGATGTGCTATGCAAAATCCTGAATGGGCCATGACTCACATGGAGTGTCCAAATGATGTCACAGTTCCATTACTATTCTAGGTAATTACTATTCTAGGTAATTACTATTCTAAGTAATTCTACAATTTCCAGCTATTCTAAAAGGAAAATTTTTGTAGACTGAAAGATGAAAGCCAGATAGGTATATATACACTATGAAACTGCAGATTCAAATCATTTGCTGCATATATGTGATTTTACTACCTTTTCCAGTCTTATTAATGCAAAACAATGTGGCACAGGTGTTGAGATTAGATTATTCTGCAGAAAATCCTCCACAGGGCATTTGTGATGTCCTTGTTCCTTACACTGTAGATGAAGGGGTTCAGCATAGGGGACTATAGTGTACATCACCAAGGCCACTGCACTCTTCCTGGGGGAAGATAAGACAGTTGAACTAACATACATCCCAAGGCCTGTTCCAAAAACTAAGCAAACAACTGACAGGTGAGAGCCACAGGTGGAGAAGGCTTTGTACTTCCCATCTGATGAGGAGACTCTTAGAATGGAGGATATAATTCGAGCATAAGAGTAAAGGATTCCTAAGAGTGGAACTCCACCAAAGATAGTACCAATGAAATAGAGTAATACCTGATGTTCAAGCTGGATTTAGAAAAGGCAGAGGAGCCAGAGATCAAATTGCCAACATCCGCTGGATCATGGAAAAAGCAAGAGAGTTCCAGAAAAACATCTATTTCTGCTTTCTTGACTATGCCAAAGCCTTTGACTGTGTGGATCACAAGAAACTGTGGAAAATTCTGAAAGAGATGGGAATACCAGACCACCTAACCTGCCTCTTGAGAAATCTGTATGCAGGTCAGGAAGCAACAGTTAGAACTGGACATAGAACAACAGACTGGTTCCAAATAGGAAAAGGAGTACGTCAAGTCTGTATATTATCACCCTGCTTATTTAACTTCTATGCAGAGTACATCATGAGAAACGCTGGACTGGAAGAAACACAAGCTGGAATCAAGATTGCTGGGAGAAATATCAATAACCTAAGATATGCAGATAACACCACTCTTATGGCAGAAAATGAAGAGGAGCTAAAAAGCCTCTTGATGAAAGTGAAAGAGGAGAGTGGAAAAGTTGGCTTAAAGCTCAACATTCAGAAAACGAAGATCATGGCATCTGGCCCCATCACTTCGTGGGAAATAGATGGGGAAACAGTAGAAACAGTGTCAGACTTTATTTTTCTGGGCTCCAAAATCACTGCAGATGGTGACTGCAGCCATGAAATTAAAAGACGCTTACTCCTTGGAAGAAAAGTTATGACCAAACTAGATAGCATATTCAAAAGCAGAGACATTACTTTGCCGACTAAGGTCTGTCTAGTGAAGGCTATGGTTTTTCCTGTGGTCATGTATGGATGTGAGAGTTGGACTGTGAAGAAGGCTGAGTGCAGAAGAATTGATGCTTTTGAACTGTGGTGTTGGGGAAGACTCTTGAGAGTCCCTTGGACTGCAAGGAGATCCAACCAGTCCATTCTGAAGGAGATCAACCCTAGGATTTCTTTGGAAGGAATGATGCTAAAACTGAAGCTCCAGTACTTTGGCCACCTCATGCGAAGAGTTGACTCATTGGAAAAGACCCTGATGCTGGGAGGGATTGGGGGCAGGAGGAGAAGGGGACGACAGAGGTTGAGATGGCTGGATGGCATCATGGACTCAATGGATGTGAGTCTGAGTGAACTCCGGGAATTGGTGATGGACAGGGAGGCCTGGCGTGCTGTGATTCATGGGGTCGCAAAGAGTCGGACACGACTGAGCGACTGAACTGAACTGAACTGATAGCAGTTCTGTTTTTAATTTTCTAAGGACCCTTCATACTGTTTTCCATAGTGGTTGCCACATTTTTTTATTTACACCAACAATGCACAAGGGTTGCAATTTCTCCACATCCTTGCCAGCACTGTTGTCTTATGGATTTTGTTTTGTTTTGTTTTGTTTTTAGCCATACTGACAGGTCTGAAGTGATATCTCAGTGTGGTTTTGATTTGCATTTCCCTGATGAATAGTGATACTGAGCAACTTTTCATATACCTGTTAGCCATTTGTATATCTCCTTGGGAGCAATGTCTATTTAAGAAATTAGTCCATTCACAGGGGCTTCCCTAAGCAGTCTGGTGGTTAAGACTTCAAAAGACTGTAGGTTCGATCCCTAGTCAGGTAACTTAGATCCCACATGCTGTATAGTGAATCAAAAATAAATAAATAAATAACAGAGAATCAATACATGTGTGATGACACAAACAGATGGAGAGATATGCATGTTTTGGGATTGGAAGAATCAATATTTGAAAATGATTATACTACTCAAGGCAATCTATAGATTCAATGCAATTCCTATCAAATTACCAATGACATTTTACTAGAACCAGAGCAAAAAAATTACAATTTGTATGGAAACACAAAAGATCCCAAATAGACAAAGCAATCCTGAGAAAGCAAAAATAGAGCTGGAGAAATCAGGCTCCCTGATATCAGATCATACTACAAATCTACAGTAATCAAAACATATGATAATGGCATGCAGGTGCTAAGTCATTTCAGTCATGTCCAACTCGTTGCAACCTTATGCACTGTAGACTACCAGGCTCTTCTGTCCATGGGATTCTCCAGGCAAGAATACTAGAGTGGGTTGCCATGCCCCACTCCAGGGGATCCTCCAAACCCAGGGATGAACCCTGGTCTCTTATGTCTCCTGCACTAGCAGATGGGTTCTTTACCACTAACACCACCTGTACATCAAAGGAATAGGATAGAAACCTATTGTGATAAACCCACACACCTATGGTCACCTTTCTTAGACAAAGGAGGCGAGAATATGCAATGGAGAAAAGACAGTCTCTTCAATAAGTGGTGCTGAGAAAACCAAACAGCTACATGCAAAAGAATGAAATTAGAAGACTTTCTAACACCATACACTAAAAGAAACTCAAAATGGATTAAAAACCTAAATGTAATGTTGGACACTAAAAAACTTTCATAGGAAAACAAAGGCAGAACACTCTTTGACATATACTGCAGCAAGACATTTTTGGACCCATCACCCAGAGTAGTGTAACTAAAAACAAAACTAAAGAATTGGGACCTAATTAATCTTTTGCACAACAAAGGAAACCATAAACAATACAATAATACAATCCTCAGAATGGGAGAAAATATTTGCATATGAAGCAACTGACAAAGGATTAATCTCCAAAATATACAAGCAGCTCATGCAACTCAATTAAAAAAAAAATCAGTAATATGCTCCTGCTAAGTCACTTCAGTCGTGTCTGACTCTATGTGACCCCATAAATGGCAACCCACCAGGGTCCCCCATCCCTGAGATTCTCCAGGCAAGAACACTGGAGTNAATCTCCAAAATATACAAGCAGCTCATGCAACTCAATTAAAAAAAAAATCAGTAATATGCTCCTGCTAAGTCACTTCAGTCGTGTCTGACTCTATGTGACCCCATAAATGGCAACCCACCAGGGTCCCCCATCCCTGAGATTCTCCAGGCAAGAACACTGGAGTGGGTTGCCATTTCCTTCTCCAATGCATGAAAGTGAAAAGTGAAAGTGAAGCCACTCAGTCGTGTCTGACCCTCAGCAACCCCATGGACTGCAGCCTACCAGGCTCCTCTATCCATGGGACTTTCCAGGCAAGAGTACTGGAGTGAAGTGCCATTGCCTTCTCCATCAGTAATATGGGTGGAACCTAAATAGACAGTTCTCCAAAGAAGACATGGTGGTGTAGTTGCTAAGTCGTGTCCAACTCTTGTGATCCCATGGACTGTAGCCTGCCAGGCTCCTCTGTCCATGGGATTTTCCAGGCAAGACTATTGGAGTGGATTGCCATTCCCTCCTCCAAGGGATCTTCCCAACCCAGGGACTGAACCCAGGTCTCCTGCACTGCAGGCAGATTCTTTACCAACTAAGCTATGAGGGAAGCCCAAAAATACAGATGGCCAACAAACACATGAAAAGATGCTCACCATCACTAATTATCAGAGAAATGCAATCAAAACTACAATGGGATGTCACCTCACAGCAGTCAGAATGTCTGTCATTAAAAAGTCTATGGACAATAAATGCTGGAGAAGGTGTGAGAAAAAGGAACCTTTCTGCACTGTTAGTGGGAATGTAAACTGATAAGCCACTATGAAGAACAATATGGAGGTGCCTTTAAAAAGTGAAAACAGAACTACTATATGAGCCAGCAATCCCACTCCTGGGCATATATTGGGTGAAAACCATAAGTCAAAAACACACATGCACCCCAATGTTCATTGCAACACTATTTACAATAGCCAGGACATGGGAGTAACCTAAATGTCCATCAGCAGAGGAATAGATAGAACAGATGTTGCAATTGCACATATATATAATGGAATATTTCTCAGCCATAAAAACAGTGAAATAATGTCAAATATTTGCAGCAATATGGATGAACCTAGAGACTCAGTGAAGACAGAGAAAGACAAATATTATGATATCACTTATATGTGAAATCTAAAATAAAGGTAGAAATGAATTTATCTACACAACAGATACAGTTACAGATGTAGAAACTAAACTTGCAGTTACTATGGAGTAAGAGGGCATGGGTTAAAGGGGAGATTGAGGTTGACATATACCCACTACTGTATATAAAATAGATAACTAATAAGGACTTACTGTACAGCACAGGGAGCTCTACTCAATATTCTGTAATGATCTACATGGGAGAAGAATTTAAAACAGAGTGGGTACATGTTTGTATATAACTGATTCAATTTGTTGTACACCCGACACTATCACAACATTCTAAATCACCTACAGTCTAATAAAATATTGTTAAAAATGAAAAAGATTTTCCTAATAAGGCAATGTAATTCCACTGGAGAAAAACTTAGAAGTCAAGACTCATTCAAATTAGAGAAATAAAAATCCATAAATCTTCACAGTATAAAATGCTATCCAAAGCAAGGACTGAAGATTGCAGAAAGTGAAGAGGATCTAAAAAGCCTCTTGATGAAAGTGAAAGAGGAGAGTGAAAAAGTTGGCTTAAAGCTCAACATTCAGAAAACGAAGATTATGGCATCTGTTCCCATCACTTCATGGCAAATAGATGGGGAAACAGTGGAAACAATCTTCACAGTATAAAATGCTATCCAAAGCAAGGACTGAAGATTGCAGAAAGTGAAGAGGATCTAAAAAGCCTCTTGATGAAAGTGAAAGAGGAGAGTGAAAAAGTTGGCTTAAAGCTCAACATTCAGAAAACGAAGATTATGGCATCTGTTCCCATCACTTCATGGCAAATAGATGGGGAAACAGTGGAAACAATGTCAGACTTTCTTTTCTGGGGCTCCAAAATCACTGCAGATGGTGAAATTAAAAGACGCTTACTCCTTGGAAGGACAGTTATGACCAACCTAGAGAGCATATTCATAAGCTTTGTCAACAAAGGTCCGTCTAGTCAAGGCTATGGTTTTTCCAGTAGTCAAGTATGGATGTGAGACTTAGGCTGTGAAGAAAGCTGAGCACCAAAGAATTGATGCTTTTGAACTGTGGTGTTGGAGAAGACTCTTGAGAGTCCCTTGGACTGCAAGGAGATCCAACCAGTCCATTCTGAAGGAGATCAGCCCTGGGATTTCTTTGGAAGGAATGATGCTGAAGCTGAAACTCCAGTACTTTGGCCACCTCATCAAAGAGTTGACTCATTGGAAAAGACTCTGATGCTGAGAGGGATTGGGGGCAGGAGGAGAAGGGGACGACAGAGGATGAGATGGCTGGATGGCATCACTGACTCTATGGACGTGAGTCTGAGTGAACTCCGGGAGTTGGTGATGGACAAGGAGGCCTGGCGTGCTGTAATTAATGGGGTCGCAAAGAGTCGGACACGACTGAGCGACTGAACTGAACTGAACTGAAGACAATGAAACTAAAAATTTACACTTAGAGACAAAAAATAACTGAGAAAATGGAAAGTGCATCACATTTTTGGTATAGAAGGCATAATACCGCATAGGTTTCATGATTAATAAAATGGATTTACAAATATCAAAATCACATATCACATGATTAAACTGAGGAAAAGAAGTCTGAATTTTATGTCATCGTCCTACAACTTGGAAGTAGGAAGCAACAAGTACAAGTGAACAACTTCCTGAGAAGAGGAGAGATCTAGACCCTTCCCAGGACATTCACTTTTCTCCTTTTCTTGTTGCATTAATATTAACGTGTCTCCAGAGACTGGGACAACATGGATCCACTGGTGAATGATGAGCTTTGAGCATTGAGCCCTAAGGTCATACCATTGTGAATAACTGGCAATGTCTCCAGCTCACTAATTTGCCTGTTCTAATATTGTGAGTCCACTCCTATGTCTCCATCCTTTGTAGGAACCCGCATCAGAAGGTATGGCCTGAGTCTGTCTTCCTGACCATCCTGAGGAGGGACCCTGAGACTTCATCACACACCAGGCAGGAGACAGGCAGTGAGTCTGTGCTCCTTGGTCATGTTCTAGCAGAGATACAGCCCAGCCCAGTAAGACAGAGATGGATGAAGGGAGTGTTGAGAACAAGAATTTTACCACTATAAGACAAACATAACAGTTGCAATAGACAGGTGGGAGGACACCAGTATACAAATTTCAGATTAGAGCCCTGTGATCTTCACGATCTTTGTTCCAGTTGGGGTGTGAGAACTCTCATTCAGAGTCCTGCTTCACCATCACTGGTTCTGACTCTGGCTGGCACCCCACCCACCCAAGCAGCCAATGGGTCTCTGTAACCTTCCCTTGAGCACTTCAATTCATTATGAAAGCAGTCATGGGGAGACTGAGTAGGATGACATTAATCAAAGTATCAGGTACTGTTATTCAAGGCTTCCTAAGTGTCAGGCTCTGGGGTATGTTTTTGTGTTTCTTGGTTGATTACATCTGCATCATCTCTTCCAAGTTATAAGTGCACATATTATTATTATTTTATTAAGAAGAAAGAAGGACAACATTTTTTTTCACTGCCTGCCCTAGGCTCACCTCCAGGGATGTATGAGTCTGGTGGGCTGCAGGCAAGGCAGCCAGGCATAGGTCCCAGGCGCAGGAGCTGCTGGAGGGCAGGTCCTGGCACCTGCCTGAAGCCTGGGCTGGCCGGCTCCCCCGCTGGATGTGGAAAACATGGTGAATGCAGGGTGGAGGGGCTGCAACGGTTGAGGGGTGTGCTCTTCCACACATCTTTGCAGCTCCTCAAGAAGCACAGTTTATGTCACATGTATCACATCATGAGGTAGAAAATGTTAAAACCTTTTTGAAGCCAGTCACCCTGGGAAGACTGATTCCAGACACAGGCCACCCAGTGAGTCTTCCTGTTTTCACCCAGTCCTGTCACTTTCCTGTCAGCCCTGGTAGAGACTCCCTGCTCATTGTGCCCTTCCCCTTGGAGTTTTCTGGAGGACACAGAAGAGGGCAGTGGGTAGCACTTGCTGCATCAACTTTAGGAGGAATGTCTGAAATCACAGGCAAAGGTCAAAGAAATAATCGACACCTGAAATTTTCAGGGTAGATCTCTCTGTTGGTGCTGTTCCTTGATTTCACTTCATCTATCCACTTTCTCCTCTGTATTTATAATCAACTGAATCAATCATGAAAAGAGACATAAATATCAGAGTCTTGGTTTCAGAAAACTGAAAACAATTAAAAATAATATACCCCAGGTGTATCTATTGTTATACCTCTGTACTCCTGCTGAAACTTTCAGTAAGTCTGAAAACAGTGAAATTTAGGGCACAGGACTCAGAGAAGAAAAATGTAATTTTGAATCCTATAACTCTACCAATTCTTAGTGTGTTATGGGGAAATTTCTTAGAATATGTGAGATTTAGGATTATCAACTGGGTTGATTCCTCACTGATACAAACCCACTGAATTAGAACTAAATAAATAATTGTTGCCCTCTATTCAATAGCTATGTGATGGACACATAAAGAAAGTGCAAAATACCTTTTTGATATTTTGTTCCTAATAATGATTATGGTAAGTCTCACATCATCAGATTTAAACATTTGTTGATCTGATGTTATGGTTTCCCTACATCCCTGACAGGACATTTTATTTTTGTTTATACAAGTATATCCCTCAAATATGAGGAGAACTGAGTGAGGGTCATTTATTTCTGATTCCCCAGAGCCTATAACTTGATAGCACAGAGTGGCTCCAAGAATTTTTAAAAACTCAGTTAAGTGTTGAATAAACCCTTCCAGTTTTCACAGAAACAAAGTGTGGACAATATAGCTTTTGCATAGTGCACCATTCATGCCAGTGTTGTCATCCTTTTCAGAATATCCCAAAGGACTAGAGACAAAATAAAATAGAATTTGTTTTTATGTCACGGACTTTCTATGGGACCTATTATTTTCCATTTAATCTTCAGATTTCAATGATCAAAAAACCATTTCAGAAGTTTTTATAAGTATGGGGGGGGAAAGAGTCAGAAAATATGGGGACAGTATACTTTATTGCACTTGCAGAGACATATTTTAAAATTTCCTATCATTCCATGCTCTGCTGCCCTGGGACAGAAAAGGCTTTGAACTCTTCTGTCATATAATCCATGCTGCTGCTGCTGCTGTTCAGTTACTAAAGTGGTGTCCAGCTCTTTGCAACCCCATGGATGGTAGCCCATCAGGCTTCTCTGTCCATGAGATTTCTCAGGCAAGAATACTGGACTGGGTTGCCATTTCCTTCTCCATTGGATCTTCCCAACCCAGCAATCAACCCACAACTCCTGCACTGGCGGGACGATTCTTTACCACGGAACCACCTGGGAAACCCAATAGTCCTCTTCAGTTCAGTTCAGTTCAGTCCAGTCCCTCAGTCGTGTCTGACTCTTTGCGACCCTATGAATCACATCACTGACTCGATGGACATGAGTTTGAGTGAATTCTGGGAGTTGGTGATGGACAGGGAGGCCTGGTGTGCTGTGGTTCATGGGGTTGCAAAGAGTCAGACACGACTGAGTGACTGAACTGAACTGAGAGCTTTATCCTGTATGCTTGACTCACATTTTATGTTTACACCATGAGACCTTGAATAGGTCGAGATCAGGGACCAAATGTCATTTATCTCTATACTCAAATGCAACACAGTGAGGCTCAGCAGAGTTAAACACAGCTCTGCTTTGTATAACATTAAGTAAATTATTCTCTATATTATAAGAAAAGGGGAAGACAATTTAACATTTATATATCCACTATTTGCCTTCTTTCCTGGAGCCCTTGCTTCATATAGATATCTCTAAGAACTCCTGAAAGAGAAAAAAAAGTATGATTTTCTTGTTTTTATTATCAAGACCTTCAATAGTGAGAGGGTAACAGGCAGGAAGACCAGGAGTCTCCAAACAGAGGAAATAGCCTGCAAGTGTCAGATATTTTTTATCTCTCTTAAGTAGCAGGAGGAAACAAACTAGTGATATTTTTTCCTTCTCTATACAAATTTAAAAGAAGGTTTCTCTTAAAATACTATGTTGCCATAATGACACCTGGTTTCACCTGAAGTTAACTATTCTCAAACCTATAGATAACCAATGCCTTTTTCTTATGGGAATGTTTATCTTAAGCTATGCAAATATACTATGCATTTACCCCAAACTCTGTCTTCAAGTTGGTTCTGCCTCTTGGCTCAGAACCTACTTGACAAACCAGTATGTTATACTCAGATATTGTTCCCCTAATCTATGTAAATGAAACTATTTGTATGGTGACCTGCCCTTCTTCAAGATTCAAGTTAATCATTTTAGGCCCAGGATGAACCATTTGGTGCCAAGATTATCCCAAAATGCATGTTATGGGTGAGGGGCCTGGTGCCATTCTGAGTTTTAAGACATTCCTTTCTTTCATTAACAGGCTACTAATGACTATATAACATCCAGCTGAAGACTAGCAGGGGGGTACTCTTTCTGCCTCCTTCTGATGCCTTTGTCAGAAGCTTTCTCTACCTCCTTTATACTTGAATAAAACTTTATTACACAAAAGCTCTGAGGGATCAAGCCTCGTCTCTGGCCCCGGATTGAATTCTTCTTCTCCGGGGGTCAAGAATCTCGGCGTCTTTGTGTGATTCAACAACAACTTTTCAATGGGATCTATTTTTCTCTAATGATCACTGCAAGATTAAGACTCTTAGATTAAGATTGGGGGTTGAAAGTTCTACAAATAATAAAAGAACAAAAAAAAAGGGAGTACAGAATTTCTCGACTGCACATAAAGATATTTATCATGTGTGGAGAAATTGGAAAAGTAAAAAACACCATTCATTTAACTATTAATTATATGAACATCAGTATCTATGTTTTTCAAGCACCATGTTCTCAGTACTCATCTTTACCAGTAACCCTAAGATTTTATTCCCTTTACTTCAGTTTAATGTTATTTTTGCTACTGCCCACTATATTAAAGGGCTCCAATACTCACTTTTCCTCTATCTCTAATCAACTCTACTGACTTGCTATTTGGTCATGGATATTCATCATACGGCGCTTCCCTGGTAGCTCATCTGGTAACGAATCCACCTGCAATGCAGAAGACTCTGGTTTGATTCTTGGGTTAGGAGGATCCCCTGGAAGAGGACATGGCAACTCACTCTAGTATTCTTGCCTGGCGAATTCCCATGGACAGAGGAGCCTGGTGGGCTACAGTTCATGAGGTTGTGAAGAGTTGGACATGACCAAGTGACTAAGAACAGCCAGCACTCATCATGGGAGGGGACACTGGGTACTGGGGAAACAACAAAATCTACATTACATTTTTTGGTAGAAACATACCACCTTGGGTTTTCATGTCTCATGTCCTATAAATCCATCTTTGTCATTCATTCTAGAATCTTATTCCTCAAATTCCATATGAAATCATCTCAGTCTAGTGATACATTTTTGCTTGAATTAATTAATTTAAATACTCCAGTACCCAGTCTCTCACTCTCATATCCACCTGTGCATGTCTACCATGTGCTGTCCCCTAAAAATACTCTCTGTCATTTATCCACACACTGGTGAATAGCATTCTTTCCTCCATATCCAATTTGGCTTGATTTTCATTCAAGTGTTCTTCATATCACTTAATGACAAACCAATTTCTGCATTCATCAGGAGAGAGTTCTCTGTTGGGAAGGCTGCATGGATGTGATTGAGAAGGTTTCATCACATCACTATTCACAATCATCCCACTTTATCCACTACACACACACACACACACACACACACACGTGAACCAAAACCACATTTTTAAAAACTCTTTAAGAGATAAGACCATGAAGAAACCTAAAAAAAAATAGATTTTGGAGTGAGTGGATTCTGCTCTAGTTAGCATAAATCAGAAATACAGGAAACATTTGCTCAATTTGTCCATGGAATGGCTGCAGATTGTCCTGATGTTGATGAAGGGGCTCTTCTAGTGTATCTCCTACTTGAGACTGCATGACCACAGTAGTATAGATGGATCTGCAGATGTACCCAATGGAGAGGAAGGTCTACCCATTTGTGAGACTATATCTGGGATATTTTATTAGATCATGGTGGTGAGATTAATTTAGGACTATATTGGAAATAGATGAACTGGACCTGAGTCTTAGAGCATAATATCCTTATAAAGGATGAGGCTTGGCTGATAAGCAGTCTCTCAAATGTTTCCAATGGTCCTGAATCCTGGTTTTCATGCCCTTGCAAATTTCCCTCTCATTAACTATGAGGTGTACATAGTGATGTGATTACAAGAGAGAGAATGTGGAAGAAATATTTGGAAGTCTCCTCAGGAATTGGAGTAAAAAAAAAATCTGAATTTCTTCTTGCGCCTCTCTCTTTAGGTTGATAGAATCCAACTTCCATGTTGTGCACTGTTCCTTCAAGGGTCCACATACCAAGGAACCTTGAGAACTCTCTGAATAATATGCTGGGTACTTGTGAATGCTACCAACAGCCCTGTGAATGAGCTTGAAAATTATCCTCTACTCATCAAGATTTCAGAGGCCTGCAGCCCCAACCAATACCCTGAATGTAACCTTCTGAAAGGTGCTCTGAAATATTTCAAGAAAATGTCAATTACAAAATAATAAGCAAAAATCAATAATTTCCCAATATGGCAATGTAATTCCATTAGAGAAAAACTTAAAAGTGAAGACTCATTCAAATTACAAACTAAAAGCAATGCTGTTAAGCCTCCATGATATAAAAATGTCTTCCAAAGCAAAGCCAACGGCAACAAAAATAAGAAGTTATACTTAGAAAAAATATTAACTGAGAAAATAGAAAGAGTATCACATTCCTGATATAAAAGACTTAATATAGCATAGAGTTCATGATAAATAAAGTGAAGTTACAGATATAGAAATCATACATTGATTGTTAAATGAGAAAAAGTCTGAATTTTATGTTAACATCTATAATTTGTAAATAAGAATCAAGAGCACAGATGTACTTCATCCTGAGGAGAAGAGGGATCCAGACCATTCCAAGGACATTCACTTTTCTCCTTTTCCTATTCTGTTAATATTAACAAGTCTCCAGAGATTGGGACAACATGGACCAACTGGCTAATGATGAGCTTTGGGCGTTAAGCTCTAAGGTCATACTGTTGTAAATAATTGGGCAGTGCCTCCAGCTCATTATTTTGCCAGTTTTTTTTTTAATATTTATTTATTTAAATTGGAGGATATTTACCTTACAATACTGTGGTAGCTTTTGCCATACATTGACATGGATCAGCCACAGGTGCACATGTGTTTCCCTTCCTGAGCCCCCTTCTCATTTCCCTCCCCACCCTATCTCTCTGGCTTGTCCCAGAGCACCAGCTTTGAGTTTCCTGCTTCATACATGAACTTGCCCTGGTCATCCATTTTACATATGGTAATATACATGTTTCAATGCTATTCTCTCAAATCATCTTACCCTCTCATTCCCCCACATAGTCTGAAAGTTTATCATTTACATCATTATCATTATGTCTCTTTTGCTGCTTTGCAAGTAGGATCATTACCATTTTTCCAGATTCCATATATATGTGTTAATACACTGTATTGATGTTTCTCTTTCTGACTTACCTCACTCTGAATAATAGGCTCGTTTCATCCACCTCATTAGAACTGACTCAAATGCATTCCTTTTTATAGCTGAGTAATATTCCATTGTGTATATATACTACAGCATCCTTATCCATTCATCTGCCTATGGACATCTAGGTTGCTTCCATGTCCTAACTATTGTGGCTCCATGTCTGTGTCCATCCTTTGTAGGAACCTGCATCAGAAGGTCCAGCCTGAGTCTGTCTTCCTGCCTGTCCTGAGGAGGGACCCTGAGACTTCATCACACACCAGCCAGGAAAGGAGCAGTGAGTCTTTGCTCCTTAGTCATATTCCGGCAGAGATGCAGCCCAACTCAGTAAGTACTGAGGGAGACAGTGATGGATGAAGGGAGTGTTGAAAAGGTATTTCCTCTTCAAGAAGAATAAACATAATAGCTGTTATAGAAAGATGCTGTTGTTGTTCAGTTGCTCAGTCATGTCTGACTCTTTACAACCCCACATACTGCAGCACACCAGGCTTCCCTGTCCTTCACTGTCTCCTGGAGTCTGCTCAGACTCATGTCCATTGAGTCAGTGATGCCATCCAACCATCTCATCCTCTGTTGCCCCCTTCTCTTCCTGCCCTCAGTCTTTCTTAGCATCAGGGCATCAATCTATTCGGGTTTGGAATAGAGCTCTTTGAAGTTTATGTTCACAGTTCTGGTTGGGGTGTGAGAACCTTCATTTAGAGTTCTGCTTCCACCCTCACTGGTTCTAGCTATGGCTAGCTGGCATCCCTCGTACCAGAAGAGCAGCAAGTGGATCTCTGTAAACTTCCCCTAAGCACTTCAGTTCATTATGAGAGACGTATTGAGGATGAAGACAAGATGACATGAATCATAATATATACTGTTATGGAAGGCTTCCTAAGTGTCAGATTCTGAAGTATCTGTTTTCTCTCCTGTTTCATTTCATCTGAATAATCTCTTCCAAAATACAGGTGCACACATTATTAACTGGAGGAAAGAAGCACAGCATTCTATGTAACATGTGCAAGATCATGAGTTAGAAAATGTTAAAACCAAGTTTGATACAGATACAGGGCACCTGGGCAGTCTTCCTGTTTTCACCCAGTCATGTCACTTTCCATCAGTCCTGGCAGAGACTCCCTGTTCAATGTGCCCTTCCCCTTTGCAGCTTTCTGGAGGACACAGTGGAGGGCAGTGGGTAGCACTTGCTGCAAGAACTGTAAGAAGAATGTCTGTGATCACAGGCAAACGTCATAGAAATAATTGGCACCTGACGCTCCATGGTAGATCTCTCTGTTGACTCTGTTTCTGAATTTCACTTCACCTGTCCACTTTCTCCTCTGTACTTTTAATCAGTTGCCTCAATCATGAAAGCCAACACAAAATCAGAGTCTTGGGGTTTTACCTATTCAGGAAAATGAAAACCTTGAAAAAATAATCTGATATGCCTCTGTGTTTAGACTGAGATACCTCTGTTTAAAGTTGTGCCTCTGCTTGAAATTTTGACATTTAGGCATGGGACTCAGAGAAGAGAAACTTAATTTTGAATCCTGGGTGCCACACACATTCTTAATATATTATGGGATAATTTCTCAGAATCTGTGAGACTTAAAATTTTCAACTGAGTTGATTCCTCATTGATACAAACCCGCTGAATTAGAACTAAATGATTGAAATATCTGTCTATCTGATGTTATGGTTTCCCTACATCTCTGACAAGGCATATTATTTTTCTTTCTATAAGAAGAGAAATGTCTGAAGCTCATTTATTTCTGATTCCTCAGAGCATATACCTTGATGGCACAGAGGAGGCACGAGAAATAAAAAATCCCAGTTAAATGTTAAATAAGCCCTTCCATTTTTCATAGAAACAAAGTATGGGCAATATGGTTTCCACACAATGACCATTT
Organism: Aepyceros melampus; assembly: GCA_006408695.1. Classification (NCBI taxonomy): domain Eukaryota; kingdom Metazoa; phylum Chordata; class Mammalia; order Artiodactyla; family Bovidae; genus Aepyceros; species Aepyceros melampus. The sequence goes on from SJXQ01001477.1 coordinate 128,137, forward strand.
GTGCCAGTGTTTTCATCCTTTTCAGAATGTCCCATAGGACTTGAGACAAGATAAAATAGTGCTTGTTTCTGTCTGTGTCATAGACTTTCTTTGGGACCTATTGTTTTTCATTTAATAGCACCAGCAGCATTCAATCATTGAAAAGCCATTGCAGAAATTTTCATGAATAAGAGGAAAAGAGTTAGAAAAGAAGGCACATCTTAATGGATGGCTGAGACACATTTTATTATTTCATGTTATTTATGCTCCAACTGGAGACAGAAAAGGCTTTGATCTCTCTGCCATATAATCCATGAAAGGTCATTAAACTGAGAGGATTTTATTTTATTAATACACATGAGGTGAAGTCGCTCAGTCGTGTCCGACTCTTTGCGACCCCGTGGACTGTAACCTACTAGGCTTCTCCGTCCATGGGATTCTCCAGGCAAGAATACTGGAATGGGTTGCCATTTCCTTCTCCAGAGGATCTTCCCAACCCAGGGATCAAACCTGGATCTCCCGCACTGCAGGCAGACGTTTTAACCTCTGAGCCAACAGGGAAGTCTAATACACATGCTATCCCAATAATGATTGAAATTCTTTATATTAATACAAATGACCAAGTATTGATTAGGTTCCAAAATTCCCTTAGGTGCTACATGTGTTCTGGAAGTGAGTATTAGACTTTTTTATTTCCAAGAAGGAACAGAAGCACAGAGAGGTTGGGAGATTTGCACACATTCCTCTGATAGGAAGTAAAAGACCCAGGACTCAATATGCTTATTTCTTCTGCACCAGTTCTCTGTCACCTCCATACAGCTAAGAAATATTTCTTTTCAAACCTATTTTGGCCCCTGAGGTAAAATGAAGGTAGAAGAACTGATTCATCCTTTTTGGTTCAGGGACTTTGTGAATTATGGGACTGATGCAGCAGTTTACAGAGGCCATAATGGCCCTAACATGAGGATTATAGGGTTTTCAATTACTCGTCATGCACTTTGCCTTCCAGTTTTGAATGTAAAGTTGAAAAGATTTCCTATACAAGATGAAAATATCAAATGTAGCTATTATGAAATTATCACAAGACAGACTTCAAGGATATTTTCAAAAGATAGGTTAATAAAAGAGAATGCAGTTGGCAGAAAATGATTTTTGCTTTGAAAAAAATGTATGCAATTAATATGAGTAAAACTGATTATACACCAAATGTTGAAACTGAGAAGACTGTCACTCACATATGATATACAAAGAAGTATGATACAGAAAGAAGTATAGAATTTGCATAGGACTGTTGTAAGCAGAAACTGATATAAATAAAAATATGTATGATACAGAAAGAAGTATAGAATTTCATAGAACTGTTGTAAGCAGAAACTGATATAAATAAAAATATATTAAATATAAACTAAATGTTCATTTGATATATCAATAAAATGTATTAAATCATATATTTAAATATAAGATAAAATAAAGCTATATTGGAAATTTGTTAAATTTATAATAATGTATATAGTATAAATTTATGAACTGAAGAAAATGGCTTTTTGTGTGTGTCAGGAAAATATTTGAAGTATTGTTTGTAGTTCACAAAGAGACTTAACCAAAACATTGTGGTAAGCAAGTTTATTTCAGGGGCAATATGGATAGTATTCTGTTTAGAGAAGATTTTACAAAAGCTGGTTATAGATACATAAATGAATATTGACATTATGAAAGCATTTCCAAGGAAATGCTTCCAAGGAAACATACCCATCAAGTTCATGATACTGGTTGCTTTGGGGGACATGTATGCTGAGGAATGGGATGGAGCTGAGACACCAAGAAAAGTTAAATTTTATCTTTAATGTTTCAAATCTCTATGAAATATGAGATTTGAAGCAAATATTATTAAATGTATATACTTTAAAGTAGGTAGGGATTATTGATGATAGCATTAACTGGTAATATTAATGGAGCTTTTACTAATGGTTGGGCAATGCTCTTTGCAGTATTTATCAAGCCCAGCTTCACATTACAGTGACCAATAAACTCACTTGTAGATCCTGATATTGGTTCTAGGCTGAGGCTGGGGTAACCGAGTATTTTTTAAAAGACACATGTAAATTTGGAGAAGGAAATAGCAACCCACTCCAGTATCCTTGCCCAGAAAATCCCATGGACAGACAAGTCTGACGAGCTATAGTCCATGGGGTCTCAAAGGGTCAGAGCCAACTTAGTGACTGAAGAGCAATAAAAACAGCAACAAAAACAGCAACATGTAAATTATCAACCAACTGGAACTGAAAACCACTTGTTTAAGCAATATGAATGATTTTTAAGACTTTCTTTCAATAATCCTATTAATGGTTGGTTTAGTTGCTAAGTTGTGTCCAACTCTTGCAACCAAATGGACTAAAGCCTACAAGGCTCTTCTGTCCATGGGATTCTCCAGGCTAGAATACTGCAATGGGTAGCTTTTCTCTTCTCCAGGGGATCTTCCCAACCCAGGGATCAAACCCAGGTGTCCTGGATTGCAGGCAGACTCTTTACCAGCTGAGCCACAAGAGAAGCCCAAGAATACTTGGGCTAGGAGGGATAGGTGTGGGTAGCCTATCCCTTCTCCAGTGGATCTTCCCCACCCAGGAATCGAACCAGGGTCTTGTGCATTACAGGCAGATTTTCTACCAACTGAGCTATGAGTCTGAGTGACCAGAGCTAATATAATAATCCTGTTAGGCAGATCCAATTATTGTCACAATTTTAGAGATCAAGAAATGGCCCAGAGGTGTTTACATTATTTTTCTCAGTTAAACCAGAATGTGACCTGCTAAAATAATGAAGCTGAGTTACTTTCAGACAGCAGAAGTAAGAGAATTGTGATCACTTTACCAGGAAGGGTTGACGTGAAAATCTTTAACTTGACCTAAGAAGGCTGGGTCCTGACCTGGCTGTGGGACCTTCCCTGGGGCTGAAATCCTCTTCTGTAAATATGCAGGTTTATGGTCAGGAGAACCAGACCATCAGGTATCGAAAAGGCACGCAACATCAGTTAATATTGGAAATGCAAGTCTAAAGCTAAATAAAAGTTCACCTCACATCTCTTTGGATGACTTTTTAAAGAAAAAACTTAAAAGAAAACAAATGTTGGTGAGAATGTGGAAGTGGGAAACACTTGCACCTGATCCGTGAGAATGAATATTGGTACAGTCATTACAGAAAATAGAATGGAGGTTCCTTAAAAATTAAAAATGAAAACTAATTGAAATAGATCTACCATAGGCTCCAGCAACCCCACTTCAAGGTAGATGCCAAGGAAATAAAATTGGAACCTCAAACAGATAAATGCATTTCTCGTCAATGTGCTATTATGTGAAATAGTGACAATATATACTGATGAATAGGTTAAAAAAAACAGCTAATAATTCTGGTTATGTTCTTGAAATCTGCTAACAGAGATCTGCTTAACTTACTACACACACAAATAGAAACTCTATTTCTATTTGAGGTGACAGGTGTGTTAATTAACATAACTGTGGTAATCATTCCCAAGGTCCCTGTGTATTAAATCATCACTTTGTATATCTTTTAAAAACCTTCATGTTGCACAACTCAAATATATGCAATTTTGTCAATCACTTCAGTAAACTGAAAAAAAGAAAATACAATGAAGTTGTATTATCCTGCCAGCACAAAATAATGTCCAAAAATATTAACTGGTTTCTCATATCAGGCATTTAACTGAGACAGTAGTGAAACAAATAATCCTATATATAATGTAAAAATTTTAAGACGGATTCTTAAATTTTGTTATTGTTTAAAAATTGAGAGTGCTCTGTATACTAACACCATATTTGTAGTCACCAATGCTGTATAATCATGAGTGCTTAGTTAAACTATACTGATCAAAATTTGAAGCCCACCAAAGTCAAAAATGGGGCTTCCCAGGCGGCACTAGTGGTAAAAGAACCCGCCTGCCAATGCAGGAAACATAAGAGATGTGGTTTCAGTCCCTGGGACAGGAAGATTGCCTGGAGGACTGCATGGCAACCCCTCCAGTATTCTTGCCTATGGACAGAGAAGCCTGGTGGGCTACAGTCCATAGGGTCACAGAATCAGGCACAACAGGAGCGACTTAGCAAAATCAAAGGTATAAAGTCTATACTGAATGACTTTTTAAAAACAACTGCGGGACTTCCCTAGTGTTCCAGTGGCTAAGACTCTCCAATCTTAATACAGGGCACAATGGTTTGATCTTTGCTCCAGGAACTAGATCCCACATGCCCCAACTAAAGCTTCCTTATCTGCAAGGGAGATGAAAGATCCTGCGTGTCCACAACGAAGACCTGGCATGTATAAGTAAATAAATAAATATAAATTTTAAAAGAAGATAATCCTGATTTTTGAATAATCAATTTTTTCATGAAGTAAGAAAGACAGAAGGAACAAAGGATGATCTAAAACTCTGAATATAATATAAAAGCATGTTCTGGTTAGGAACATTCATTTTTAATTTAGGATCCAGGTGATACTGTCCTGCATGTCATAGAGATTTGTAAATATTCTAAATGAAGGAACTATCTAGAATTGTATCCGACTCTTTGCAACCCCATGGACTGTAGCCTGCCAGGCTCCTCCATCCATGGGATTCTCCAGGCAAGAATACTGGAATGAGTTGCCATTTCCCTCTCCAGGAGATCTTCCCAATCCAAGGGTCAAACTCGGGTCTCCCGCATTGCAGGCAGACACTTTACCATCTGAGCCACCAGAGACACTCATGAATAAAATAAGATATATATAAATATGTCCTAATTTCTTTACATTTGAATTATGTATTTTCTTAGAGGGAGAAGGAAATTTCTGATTCTGTATTATTTCTAAAGAAGTAGGCTGTATTTTACTGAGATCATGGATATAATATCTCTAATATTCTTGTTCCCTTTCACTTTTATGTGGAGTTTTATAAAGTAAGAGTGTATAGACATGGGTGAATAACACAGAAACCAATGAGGGAACAATTCTAAACAGAATTTATCACACTGAGAGATATTGCTGAAGGAAATGGAGTGTATAATTTAGAAGTGAATTGCTTGAATCCAAAATATGTACACAGTCTCAATGCCTGTTTACTTATTTTCTTTGTTTCCAGCCCTCTTTTCTTTTTCCAGAAGTGTCCAAGCTACACAGAACTGGAAATCTAACAAGAGTCTCAGAATTCTTCCTCCTGGGCCTCTCAGATGATGCAGAACTGCAGCCTTTGCTCTGTGTCCTCTTCCTGTCCATGTACCTGGTCACCGTGTTGGGGAACCTGCTCATCATATTAGCCGTCACCTCTGACCCCCGCCTCCACACCCCCATGTACTTCTTCCTCTCCAATCTGTCCTTGGTTGACATCGGTTTCATCTCCACCACAGTTCCCAAGATGATTGTGGACATCCAATCTCACAGCAGAGTCATCTCCTATTCAGGTTGCCTGACTCAGGTGTCTGCTTTTATCCTTTTTGCATGTATGGATTGTATGCTTCTTACTGTGATGGCCTATGACAGATTTGTGGCCATCTGTCACCCACTGCACTACATGGTCATCATGAACCCATGCCTGTGTTGCTCCTTAGTTTTGGTGTCCTTTTGTGTTAGCCTTTTGGACTCCCAGGTGCACAATGTGATTGTGTTACAACTTACCTGTTTCAAGGATGTAGAAATTTCTAGTTTCTTCTGTGACCCTTCTCAACTGCTCAACCTTGCTTGTTCTGACACTTTCACCAATAAGATAGTCAGCTATACTACTGGTGCCTTGACTGGTTTTCTCTCTGCCTCAGGAATCATTTTCTCTTACTATAAAATTCTTGTCTCCATTCTGAGAGCCCCCTCATCTGGTGGGATGTACAAAGCCTTTGCCACCTGTGGTTCTCACTTGGCTGTTGTTTGCTTATTTTATGGAACAGGCCTTGGTGAGTACCTCAGCTCAGCCATCTCACAATCTCCCAGGAAGGATGCAGCAGCCTCAGTGGTATACACTGTGGTCACCCCCATGCTGAACCCCTTCATCTACAGCCTGAGGAACAAAGACATCCAAAGGGCCTTGTGGAAGTTCCTGCAACACAAACTCAACTTAGGACCTCGCAATCCATTTGAGTGTATACTAAAAAATGTAGCAAAACTAAACCTGGAGATCTAAAAAGTCTACCTCTCTCATGACACCACTTTTATAGCTCTTATGGCCTTCATGTCTCTCCTCACTTTCTACCTGAATATTACTTCTATTTACAGTTTATCCTCCTGCCAGTGCAGGAGACACAAGAGACACAGGTCCAATCCCTGAGTCTGGAAAATCCCTAGGAGGAGGAAGTGGCAACCCACTCCAGTATTCTTGCCTTTGAAATCCCATGGACAGAGAAGGCTGGTGGTCTACAGTCTGCAGGGTTGCAAAGAGTCAAACAAGACGAGCACATGCAAACACACATGGTTTAACATGACAGTGGGGAATTCTAAGAGCCTTTTTGTATCAAAATCACTCCTTGAATGAATCTTATTATATCTATGGAGTTCTATATTTTATCTTTGGTAGCCCAAGCATCCTCAAAAGATGAATAATTCCCCTTTAATATGTCAAAAATTTACAAATTTTCCAAGCTCTTATATACTTTCAATAGTAAATTCTACTATTCAAATCTGTGCATGCTGTTATGTGAGCTGCATGTCACTGCTTCTCAGTCTTGGCTTTTGTTGCAATTTTCTGGGAAGTTTAAAATACTGACCACTGAGTTTCACCACCAGAATTTCTGATTCAACTGAATTTGGATGTGATCCAAGCATGAGAATTTTAAAATGCACTCAGGTGGTTCTAGTGTGTGCCCAAGGTTGACAACTACTGATCCAAGTCAAGCCTCTCTTTCAAAGGTGAACTTTATGCCTTGAGTCCTAACGTTGTTCATGGACAAATGCTGAAGATCCAAAAGCATCACAGGTCAAAGGGGGAAGATATGAAGACCTTGATGTGGTAACAAGTGATTCACTTTCCCCATTATTTCCAATAAATTTCTTCACACAGCTTCTCTATGTTGTACACCTGGCCTTTGCTTTAGGGTGGGGCATTTGAAATCATGTTCCATCTTGTGGCTATGTTCCATCAATGTCCATCTTGTGTTCATCTTACATACATTCAACAGTGATCTGTAAATATCTCTTTGCTCTAGAAGTTCAGTGGGTCCCTTTATATCCCTCCAGCCCTTGGTGAAGTAGCTTCCTCCTTCAGTTATGATCACTATGGCACCACTTTTTTATTCTTTGTCTTTCCATGTTTCAATAACTTTTTAACCAACTCTCTATATTAAATGTTCCTCTGTAAACAGCTAATTGGTTTCTATTGCTTTTTTTGACTGAACTTTTACTGATATTGTAGCATGGGCTATAAAAACACATTGTATGGTGCCTTCAGTTACATGATTACAAAACATGTACAGGTAAAAAGGGTGGTTATCCAGAATACGTCTTAGTCATGGGTAACCAACTGGAAAATAGGTGATGATACTATTTTTCCAATTACACATGGCTCTAATGATACCTAAAGTTTATTAAATCACCCAAGTCATCACAACAAATGTATCTCCTTTTATGTTAGTGTAGGATTGCAAAGGACCATATTGTCAGAAAGGGGAGTGTTTCCTTCGAGCAGTGGTATTCTGGTCAGGACCTCACCATGCTTCCCTGTCTTCAGTCAGGATAACTCAGTCTTTGGGCTCCTTTTTTTTCTACAAGATGAGTTTCCAATACTTCTTAGCGATGTCACACATCATTTTTGCAGTAATTACCTTGGTGTTCTGAAAGCTTTCCATAACTAGATTAATTTGCTTTGCATTTTCCAACCAAGGATAAACTGTTATCGACTGACTTGATAAGAAACGTGAATAGTAAAGAAGGGAATCCGTGTAACAGAAGATGAATTCATATTATTCAGTAGGAAAAGATATAACCCATTAAAAATACTAGTACTTTTAAAATATCATATTAAATATATGTCCTAAAATATTATAGTTATTCTCCATTCATCCCAGGCAAATGATAGGCAAGGAACCTTGGAAAAGGACAAAGAAAAGTTGCTTTTGTGTGTATACAGTTTAATTCCAAGTGTGTTCTGTAAATTTTCTAGCTGCTGCTTTCAGACTGCACCATCTTAAAATTTCTAAGATAAGTGAACATATGAATTTTTCAATTTGAGTATAATAGAATATACACATTTGAGTATTACTCTTAAACTTTCTACAACATTCATGAAATGCCTTTCCATAATGTACACCATTGGTAAGATGAGAGTAAATACACTTGCAAGACAAAATTGGGTGAAATTACTGCTATATTTTTAAAAGATAACCAACTAGGACCTACATGAAACTATGCTCAATGTCAGGTTGCAGCCTGAATGAGAGGGGAGTTTGGGAGAGAATAGTACATGTATTTGCTTGGCTGAGTCCCTTCACTATTCACCTGAAACTGAAAGGTTGTTGCTGAATCATGAAAGACACTGGGATTCTTGACCTCCGCAGGAGAATTCAATCCAGGGCCAGAAACGAGGCTTGATCGCTCAGAGCTTTTGTGTAATAGTTTTATTCTCCTCATGGAGAAGACAATTTAAAGGGCCACAGGAAATTCTTTGCTTCTGTGAAATGTTTTCTAATGGTATAGATATCATGAATCAGATCCTCCATGCAGAAGATGCCGTATTTCCCAAGAGATCGAGCAATCAACATGTTACCTGTCAGGACAATTTGCTTCTTGCTGATTTTTCCATAACCATGTTTGTTACGGACTTCAGATTTGGGTACCCCTGGTGTGCTGCAATTCATGGGGTCGCAAAGGGTTGGACATGACTGAGCGACTGAACTGAACTGATGTAATGTATGGCTCCACAATTCTCAGCATGTTAACTGAAGCCTTGTTGATCTTCACAAAGCTGCTATTGAAGATCTGCCGGAGGCGAAGAAGCTGTAGCACCTTTTGAACCTTTGGGCTCATGCTGTTGACACCTCTGATCCTGACGACAACTGTCAATTTGGGTTCTGCAGGTACATAGAATTTGCCAGCTTTTTGTTCCATCCTAGCCATTCGAATTTCAGTTCTATACATCTGCATGTATTCCTTGTGGTAATGCTTAGCTTTTTCATAGTAAGCTTCCTCCTTGCCTTTTGAAGCATCTTTTGGGCAGACTTCTTTCTCAGGTGCTTGATCTTAAGCTCTGTGAAATTCTTTTGCTTTTTCTTAAGGGTTTCAGGCACAGTAGGAACCTTTTTTTTCCTCTTCTGCACACTTCATGGTTCCAGCTGGAAAAGAGCTATCTCAAAATTTTTGTGTGTGAAGAGTAAGTGCGTTGGAGCTATAAAGTGTTTCAAAGAGTTCCCTGAACAGAATAACAGTTCAATAAACCATAACTATTTCAATTGAATAAAACTATTAATATGCATATATTGCTAACAATGAGCTGTATGTATTGGTCTCTTTTTTTTTTTTTATTGGAGTATAGTTGCTTTACAATGTTGTTAGTTTCTGCTGTACAGAAAAATGAATCAGTTATACGTGTACATACTTCCTTCCCATTCAGGTCACCACAGTGCATTAAGTAGAGTTCCCTGTGCTATACAGTAGGTTATCTATTTTATACACAGTATAAGTAGTATATATGTGTCAATATCAGTTTCACAATTCCTCCCACCCCACCGTTTCCCCTTAGTATCCATATATTTGTTCTCTACACCTGTGTCTCTATTTCTGCTTTGCAAATATCATCTATACTATCTTTCTACATTCCATATATATGAATTAATATACAATATTTGCTTTTCTCTGACTTACTTCATTCTGTATGACATTCTCTAGGTCCATCAATGAACACTGGGGTGCATGTGTCTTTTTTAATTAGGCCTTATACTTTATTAAATGGATTCTTTCCTTCCCTTGTAACCACACTCCTTCCATAAGGAGTTCATATTCTGTGGATAATTGGAAAGATATCTGGAGCTTGCCTAGAAGATGCCAAGTGAAGGTCATTCCAAAATGCTGACCCTAACAGTTCCCTGTCTAACCACAAATAAGCCTGCTTTCTCTAACTGGTTCTTCAGAATTATTTGGTCACTGGAGGCAATATAGTGTAGTTATAAAAATCATGCACTCAGAATTCAGACATAGTTTCACACATGTATAACACTAGCCAATTATTTGAGCTCTTGTGTGCTTTTTCACTACTTGTGTCAAGTGGATAAGTATCTGCCTCATAAATTTTTGTGACAATCAAAAAGATTAATATATAGAAATATCTTGAGTATTAAGATAGTGAATGACACAGAGTGAAACTCATGAAATATTAAATGTTATTTTTCTCTTACCTCTTCCCTCTTATCATAAAACCAAATAAGCCCCTTCTCTTCAAAGCCTTCTCTGAAACAAATTTAAGTCTTCTAAACTTCTCCACTGGAGAAGGCAATGGCACCCCCACTCCAGTACTCTTGCCTGGAAAATCCCATGGATGGCAGAGCCTGGTGGGCTGCAGTCCATGGGGTCGTGAAAAGTCAGACATGACTGAGTGACTTCACTTTCACTTTTCACTTTCATGCCTTGGAGAAGGAAATGGCAACCCACTCCAGTGTTCTTGCCTGGAGAATCCCAGGGTCGGGGGAGCCTGGTGGGCTGCCGTCTATGGGGTCACACAGAGTCGGACACAACCGAAGTGACTTAGCAGCAGCAGCAGCAGCAACAGCAAACTTCTCCACGGTATGGGACATGGGTATGGCCCCATGGCATGTGACATATTAGTTCCAATGGTCTTAGTTCCCTGACCAGGGATCAAACCTACACCCCCATCATTGGAGGCACAGAGTCTTAACCACTGGACCACCAGGGAAGTCCCTGAGAAGAAAGTGTTTCTGATAGCACAGAAAGGATGCAGTCCCACCCCAGCCACTGCAGTAGCACTTCCTATGTGCATTTCTGATACACTAAACTAAGGACCAGAAAGCTTAAATGACTTTTTTCTAAGGTCACAGAGGTAATGAGTTGAAAAGTGAAGACTTGAAATCAGGTGTCTTGGTTCCCAGACCAGTTTTCTTTCCATTCCAACAAGGAAACCCTGTGACCTTATGACAATAGGCACATAAAGGTGTTTCTCTGCATACATCTCAAATGCATCACAACTGATAATGTTAATAGTAGAATATTCTATAGGATGGTTCTATAAGCAAACTACACAAAACAGAAGACAGGCACTGACATAAGCATCTATCACAACTAGCTAGGGAAATATGAGAAAATTAAACCCAAATTCAGTAGAAGGAATAAGACCAAAAATTAAAGAATTATAAGTAGAATAAAACTGAGAGTTAGTTCTTCAAAAACAATTAAAATATCTAAATCCCTACCAAGATGAAGAAAAGGGGGACCACATAAATTACCAAGATCAGGAATGAAAAAGAGAGATATTATTATCATTACAGCTTTTAGACATTAAAAATAAATTATAGGATTTTATTAATAACTTTAGACCAACAAATTTGGAAGGTTATAGAATGGACAGATACAATATAGCAAAACAAATACAAATTTTAAATAATCTTTTGTTTATTCATACATTCAATATAAATCACCACTGGAGTAGGAAATGGCAACCCATTCCAGTGTTCTTGCCTGGAAAATTTCATGAACAGTGGCACCTGGCAGGCTACAGTCCATGGGGTTGCAAAGAGTTGGACACAACTGAGCATTACACACACACACACAAATTCACCAGTAAAACTATTTTACAAAAGCTTCCTGTCAAGAAAACCCGAATATAGATTCCCTGGTGAATTTTTCCAAACATATAAGGAATAGATAATAGATAGTTCAGATTTCATATAAAGTCTTCAGAACAGTTTCCAACTTTTATGAGGCAGCATGAACCTGATACAAAGCATACTGACATAAAAGAAATCAAAAGACAAACTTCATTAACACAGACACAGAAATAATTTTTTTAATAGCATTTTGAATCTAGCAAAATGAATAGGTTAATAAGCTAATCTATAACATTCCCAAGTATGGTTTATTCCAGGAATACATGTTGTCTTAGCACTTGAAAATCAAGGAATGTAGTAATTCTCCACCTTAAGAGACCAAGGAATTATTTTTAAAGACCTTGAAATAGACAGAAAAGGCACTAGATAAAATCCATTATCCATTAATGATTTTAAAAACTTTTCATATAATATGTGTGTGTATATATATATACGTATATAATATACACACACACATATATCTCCTTATGGCTGATTATGGATGATTTATGTTACTGTACAGCAAAAACCAACACAACGTTGTAACACAATTATCCTCCAATTAAGATTTTTTTTAATTACAAGGTATTTTTTCAAAAACATCTTCACAATTGAGGAACAGATAACAGAACAGAATTCCTTTCCTTTTTAAAAGTTATCTATAAAAAACATAACTATTATTATACTTAATGACAAAATATGGAACATTTTCCCCTAAGATCAGGAAGAATGCAAAGATGTTCACTTTCATCATTTCTGTTTATTACTATAAAGAAGAAAAAGAAAGGGTAAAATTTAGAAATTGAGTAAGAATTTCTTTTATTGGTGTTGACAAGATTGTATACAATGAAAATCCAAAATAACTCATAAACCATTTGAATAAATAATTGCATTTATAAATGTCATGGATAAAAGATCAATATACAAAAGGAAACTGCAATTCTATGTGCTAGCCTCCAAAATCGAAAATTAAATTAAAATATTTACAAAGAAAAACATACCACAAGCCTAGAAATAAAGTTATTCAAGATCTCTACAATAGAAACTACAAAAAAAAAAAAAAAAACTGTAAAGAGGAATTAAAGCTGACCTAGATAAATGAACAATTATATTAGGCTCACCAATTAGAAGACTTAGCGTTGTAAAAATGTTAATTTTATTCACGTTATTCTATAAAGTCAATGCAATTCCAAGCAGAGTCCCAAAAGATTTGTGAAAATTGCTAAGGAGATCCTAAAATTAATATAGAATCAACTGGGAAATAGAGAAGGCATGACAATCTTGATGAATAAAAAGGTTGGAAGGCTCTTGCTACCAAGTATCTAAAAATATTGCAAAATTATGTAAAGACTGAAAAATCATCTTCAACAATCAAGAGATGGTAACATAATCAAACCTTTCTGAAAGATTTCTTGAACTATGGCTGGCTAAGAATTCCCAGACTTCATAGTTCCTCCCACTGCTAAGATCAGAGTAAGCATATTGTGTTGGCTAATGTTATTATTACATCTATTACTATACCCTATCTGCCCTTGCTGCCTTTTCCCTTCACTATATACATCATGAAATCAACCCTGAATATTCACTGGAAGGACCATTACTGAAACTGAAGTTCCAATACTTTGACCACCTGATGCAGAGAGCCAATTCATTGGAAAACACCCTGATAATGGGAAAGATTGAGAGCAGGAGGAGACGGGGGTGACAGAGAATGACATGGTCGGATGGCATCACCAACTCAATGGACATGAGTTTGAGCAAACTCTGGGAGATAGTGAAGGACAGGGAAGGCTGGTGTGCTTCAGCCCATTGGGTCACAAAGATTCTGACATGACTTGCAACTAAACAACAAGACTCAGTGAGAAGCCAGTCCTAAACCAACCAAAGAATCATATTCCTCTGGCCACAATGAATTGATAACAGTTGGCAAGTAAGCCAATCAGACTGAACTATAACAGACATATTGGAATTGGTCACAGTGATAATCACTCTCTTCTCCCTGACACGTCAACCTGGAAAGAAAGCAGCTTGGATCTTCTGAGGGCCACTGCGGAGAGAAAGAGCCCACCAGGAAAAATAGTTAATGCAGAAAGATACAGAATTCATCCAGATAACATCTTTTTAGCTCCAGGATCCAGCCATCTCTGCAATTAGTTATACCCAAGGATTTTTCTGTAATCAAACTATTTAATTCTCTTTATAGTTTACAAAAATGCAAAGAATGAAGACAAGCCAGAGACTGGGAAAAAGTATCTGCAATACAGTTTACATATAGTATATACCTGCAATACAGATATATATATTATACATAATTTACATATATATATAATATACAACAGATGTTTTATATATATGTATGTAACTAGATAGAGACATATACATACATTTAAAAAGGATAAGTAACCAAAGGAAGGGCTTCCCAGGTGGTGTAGTGCAAAAGAATCCTCCTGCCAATGCAGGAGACACAGGAGATGTGGTTCAATCCCTGGCTCTGAAGATCCCCTGGAGAAGGAAATGGCAACCCACTTCAGTATTCTTGCCTGGGAAATCCCATGGACAGAGGAGCCTGGTGGGCTACAGTCCATGGGGTCATAAAGAGTTGGACATGACTGAGTGACTGATCATGCACAAAAGTGGCAGTTTTAAGACATGGCTCCCAAATTCTTTTATAGTCCTCTCACGAAAGTCAAGTCCATATTTCCTCTTTTGAATCAACTTGCAATTCTAAGTATAAATTGTAGCTGAAACTATTAATACCTGTTTCTAAAAAATTTGTTACCCAGTCTATTGAAATGTCAGTTTCTTAGTTTTAAAATGGGGCCAAAAAAATTACAATTTTCTATAATATTTTTAGATCTCAGTTATGTATTCTCACATGCTCCTACATTCACTGCCACAGGTATAGAACTCTTTCCTTATCTCTGTGGACTCTATACAATTTAATCTTGATTTCACACAACCAGTTTCTCCAGGGACTAGGGGTGGGGAAAATGGGGAGATATTGATAAAAGGATGCAAACTGCCAGATAAAAGATAAATAAATTCTCGAGATCTAACGATAGTCAGGGCTTACCTGACTTCCCTGGTAGCTCAGACAGCAAAGAATTCACTTACATTGTAGGAGACCTGGGGTTTATCTCTGGTCAGTAAGATCCCCTGGAGAAGGGAACAGCTACTCACTCCAGTATTCTTGCCTGGAGAATTCCATGGACAGAGGGGACTAGAGGTTACAGCCCCTGGGGTTGCAAAGAACTGGACATGACTGATAAACTGAGCACACACACACACAACCATTGGAAACCTTTCAAACAGAAAAGGAATCAAAAATGGGTGAAATGTTTCAATAGGTATCCCCCAGAAAGAAGATATCCAGGGAGTTGCCTGGTTGCCTAGTGGTTAGGATTCCAGGCTTTCACTATCATGGCCCAGGTTCAATCTCTGGTCAGGGAACAAAGAACTTGCAAGTCACACAGCCAAAAAAAAAAAAAAAAAGATAACAAATAATCAATAAGCATATAAAAAAAAGTATTCCTCATTGTTACATATCAGATAAATGCAAATTAAAACCAGAAACAAGATAATAGTACATTCTGTGTTGAACAGCTAAAATTAGAAAGTGCTAATCAGGCATGTGGAACAGTTGGGACCTTCATTCATTGCTTTTAGGATTATAAGTGGAATTGCTTTTGAAAAACTGGAATACCTACCTAAACATAAAGTTTATCCTATGATTCAGTAATTTCATTCTTATATTCAAAGTATGTAACAAGAGACATAAGTTCATAATCTGCCAAAATAGCAATTAAGAAGTGAATTAGACATTGAAAAAAGAAACCAAATATGTACCTGTACATATGGTATCTTAACATTTACATGAAGATCAAGAACAAGCAAACTTAATAAATTATAATCAAAGCCAAAATTGTGAAGCAACATATTTTAATATTTTTTTATTCGGCTGCACTAAGTCTTAGTTGCAGTATGCAGGCTCTTTAGTTGTGGCATGTGCGATCTAGTTCCCCGACCAGGGATCAAACTCCAGCTCCCTGTACTGGCAGGCAGATTATTAGCCACTGGACCACCAGGAAAGTCCCCAGAGCAATTATTGAGAAAGCAGATAAATGAACTTTCTGAAATCCTGGAAAAGTTCTGCTTGTCACAGTATTTAGTGTAAAATTTCATCAAGCTGTACACTTAAGATTAGCACACTTTGGACCATGTAGATGACAACAACCCTGATCCAAACTGGAGCCAACTCTATGCAGTCAACAGATGTGCCAGAGGGGCTGTAATATCAGCAAAATTACAATGCAAGAACTTGCCAGAAAAATCCAACAAGCTGTGTATGGCCATGATGGAGAAATTTATGGAGGGGTCTGTGGAGTGGCTGCCTCTGAGATAATGAAAGTCAAGCATTTTGTGTTCTGCTTTGAGCCAGTATTGATCATTGAGTCCAATAATTAGGAAAAAAGCTGGAAACTGAAGCTTGGCAGGCCCCCATGCATCTGTCTCCCTGTCTATTGCCCCCACAAACTCAGAATAATGGTTTCTTCCCTCTGTCTTCCAATTCTCACACAAAGTCTTACTTTAGACAACTCAAACCTGGAACTAGATAAAGAACTGACTCTGGGAAATGCTATCCCAGCCACGTCCAAAGTACCACAACATAAGAGAGCCCAACCAACTTTACTTGTAGCTTTCCTGTTGCAAGGTCTCTTTTATAAAAGTTCAAAATATTGGGTCCAATTCCCAGTCATAAGCAAGGATAAAGAACAAAATACAAAAATACCATAACAGATGAGACTCTTCTATCAAGGCTTTTGCACTTATTGATTTCTACTGGATTACTTATTAGACACAGAAAGCTTTTAATGGTAAAAACAAATAATGTTTTCATAAAAAAAGAGAGAGAGAGAGGGAGAGAGAGAGGCTGGAGGTGTGGAATAGTGGGTAGGCAATTTCCAGTTTCCACCATACTAGATCAAAATGAAATTACCATTTACCAAAGAAACTACAAATACTTGAATGTCAATACCACAAGGACTGCACACTTAGAGAACAAAGAGAATTAACTGGTAGCTAATAATAATAATAAAAGATCACTCATGCCTACATATAAACAAAAATACTTTAAATGCCTGATGAGTCCAGAAAACTCTGTAATAGAAATAACATTTACATCTGAAACATAATAAAAGCACCTCATAATAAAACATATGTGGCTAGAGCTGAAAGGTATTAGAGGAAATTTATCACCTTAAACATTCATATCAGAAAATTAAACTGGAAATCAATGAGCCAGCAGTAGCCCTCTTTAAGGATGAGGCACTAATCTTTGCTTTGAGTATGAATTTTCTTAGAACACAATAAGTTATGGTCATGGAGGTATTACCACATGATTTACATACAGAGTTTCTCTCAGTTGTGGGTTTTTCCAAAAGATGTGACAATTTCTTACATTCATAGGGTGTCTTCACAGTGTGAGATCTCACATGCTCCCTAACCTTTGAAAAAGCATTAAAGACATTCCCTCATTCCTTATTTATACATTTTCTCTTGTGTGAGTTTTCACATGTCTTCGAAAGTAAGCAGGACAAACAAAGGCTTTGCCACATTCCTTACATTCATAGGGCTTCTCACCAGTGTGGCTTCTTACATGTCTTCGAAAGGATGAAGGACAACTGAAAGCTTTCCCACATTCCAGACATTCAAAGGGTTTCTCTCCAGTGTGCATCCTTGTATGGACAGTCAGGTATGAAGAATGGCGAAAGGCTTTCCCACATTCCTTACATTCATAAGGTTTCTCCCCAGTGTGTGTTCTCATGTGGATCCTAAGGGCTGAGGGGTAAATAAAGGCTTTTCCACATTTCTTACATTCATAAGGTTTCTCTCCAGTGTGAGTTCTTATATGCACCGTTAGGTGGGATGAGCTGATGAAGGCTTTCCCACATTCCTTACATTCATAAGGCTTTTCTCCACTGTGAGTTCTTAAGTGTTCAGTGAGGGATGAGGAACGACTGAAGGCTTTTCCACATTCCTTACATTCATACTGCGCCTTTCCAGTGTGATCTCTCACATGTGCTCGAAAGGACGAAGGGCAACTGAAGGCTTTTCCACATTCTTTACATTCATATGGTTTCTCTCTACTCTGATTTTTCACATGTGTATTCAGGGAAGTGGGAAGATAGAAGGCTTTCCCACATTCTAGGCATTCATAGGGTTTTTCCCCTGTGTGTTTTCTCATGTGGATGCTCAAGGAGGATGGACAGTTGTAGGCTTTCCCACATTCCTTACATTTATAGGGTTTCTCACCTGTATGTGTTCTAACGTGTACAGTGAGCTTCGAGGACTCACTGAAGGCTTTCCCACACTCCTGACATTCATAAGGCTTTTCTCCAGTATGGATCCTTATATGTATGATAAGGTGAGAGGAGGAACTGAAGGCCTTCCCACACTCCTTACACTCGTATGGCTTATCTCCACTGTGAATTCTTTTGTGTTTGGAGAGTGAGGAGGAACAGCTAAAGGCTTTCCCACACTCCTTACATTCATAAGGCTTATCTCACTGTGAATTCTTTTGTGTTCTGTGAGGGATGAAGAACAGCTAAAGGTTTTCCCACATTCCCTGCATTCGCAACTTGTCTTTCCTGCATGAATCTTCATATGTGCCCGAAAGAAGGAAGAACAACTGAAGGCTTTGGTACATTCCTTACATTCGTAGGGTTTCTCTTCAGTGGGAGTTTTCATATGCTTCTTAAAACAAGCAAAAAAATGGAAAGCTTTCCCACATTCCTTACACTGATAGGGTTTGCTACCAGTGTGAGACCTAATGTGATTCTTCAGGGATAAATGATCTATGAAGGCCTTTTTACACACACGGCACTCATAGGCTCTTACTTCGGTAGTACTCTTGAGTATATTAAGGTGTGAAATTTCGCTGAAGGTTTGGCCACACTGATTTTCTTCATTATGTTCGTAGATGTTCTCAACCGCATGAATTCTTTCAAAAATAAAAAGCACATTATTAGTGGCAAGTAAATTTTTACCATTTTCAGTGACTATGTGTGTTTTTCAGGCCTGTCCAATGATAAGATGAAAGTACTCACATTGTGCTCTAAGATAGACAATATTATGACTGAGTTTTTGACTTATGAGATTTTTCCTATGGTTGCTCAATGATTTATGTGTCAAACATGGAAGGGCTCAAGTCTCATTTATGAAAAAAATATGAAAAATCTTTATGAAATTACAATTTTTGACTAAGCTTTAGATTTTTCTTTTTTTTAATTCTGTGATATTTTAAGATTCTTTCCTGAGACACTACTTTTCTCTTACATGAATGGCACTTACCTCAAACATCTTTTGTGGTTTTTGTTCTGATAATCAAAATCATGGTATTCCCAGATTTTATATAAAATGGACAATGAGGAATCATTCCTTTTGAATCCTATGACATCCTGTTCATTGGATATTTTTCCATAAGTATCTTGTGGAGCAACTGATTCATTAATTTTAAGTTGAATCTCGAAACCTGAAACAAAGTAGCAAAGGCACCCATGAGCAAAGGACTTTAGCAGTACGGCTGTTCAGGACTTTGGTAATAAGCACACAGTGGAAATAGTAAAGTGACTAGGAATAATCTCATGAAGATGGAAACTGATGGTAACATAACAAGATATTACTAGGAAAGCAAAACAAAAAGAAACGGAATAAAACACACATGACCATATACTACATTACGAAGACAAAATGTGGTCTTTCCCAAGAACAAGGAACAGGTGAGAGGACCGAAGAAAAGTCAAAATAGGATCAAGGACTTCCCTGGTGGCACAGTGGATAAGAATCCACTTGCCAATGTAGAGGACACCAGTTCAATCCTTGGTCCAAGAAGATTCCACATGCCACAGAGCAACTAAGCCAGTGTGCAGTAACTACTAAGCCCACACTCTGGAGCCTACAAGCTGCAAACACTAACCCCAAGCACTGCAACTACAGGGCAGTCCTCACTCTGCAACTACAGAAAAGCTCATGCAAAGCAATGAAGATCCATCACAGCAAAATATAAAACTTTTTTAAATAAATAATATAGTAATCTAAGGTATCTGTGGAAGCTCAGCTTCCTCAGACAAAACAAAGCTTCATTTTGTTTTATGTTATTTTTTCCAAATGTAATATCCCCCAACCACATCAAGTATTCTTGCTTTACTGATGCTCCCCCTGGAGATACAGTCTTCTTTCCACTGTCTCTAGGTCCTCTTCTTGTTTCCACTGTAAGATCAGATACGATCTGTGTAGTGGATACCCTATTTACATAGAAAGGTATATCATGAGGGAAAACAATGAGTTAACAGAAATATTTCTATAAAACAAAGCAAAAACTGCTCTTCTGATACTCTAAAGCAAGTGATAGAGATAGAATAGGATAGTTATACAGGATAGGATAGTTATGCAAAACTCCCAGTAGTGGATTATAGATAAGAGGGAAACCTAAAGAACTTTGAGAGACCAGTGGAAGTTCAGTTCAGTTCAGTTCAGTCGCTCAGTTGTGTCTGACTCTTTGCGACCCCTTGAATCACAACACGCCAGGCCTCCCTGTACATCACCAACCCTGGAGTTCACTCAGACTCACGTCCATTGAGTCAGTGATGCCATCCAGCCATCTCATCCTCTGTTGTTCCCTTTTCCTCCTGCCCCCAATCCCTCCCAGCATCAGGGTCTTTTCCAATAAGTCAACTCTTCACATGAGGTGGCCAAAGTATTGGAGTTTCAGTTTCATCATCAGTCCTTCCAATAAATACCCAGGACTGATCTCCTTTAGGATGGACTTGTTAGATCTCCTTGCAGTTCAATGGACTCTCAAGAGCCTTCTCCAACAGTTCAAAAGCATCAATTCTTCAGTGCTCAGCTTTCTTCACAGTCCAACACTCACATCCATACATGACCACTGGAAAAACCATAGCCTTGACTAGACGGACCTTTGTTGGCAAAGTAATATCTCTGATTTTCAATATACTATCTAGGTTGGTCATAACTTTCCTTCCAAGGAGTAAGTGTCTTTTAATTTCATGGCTGCAATCACCATCTGCAGTGATTTTGGAGCCCCCAAAAATAAAGTCTGACCCTGTTTCTACTGTTTCCCCATCTATTTCCCATGAAGTGATGGGACCAGATGCCATGATCTTCATTTTCTGAATGTTGAGCTTTAAGCCAACTTTTTCACTCTCCTCTTTCACTTTCAACAAGAGGCTTTTTAGCTCCTCTTCACTTTCTGCCTTAAGGGTGGTGTCATCTGCATATCTGAGGTTATTGATATTTCTCCCAGCAATCTTGATTCCAGCTTGTGTTTCTTCCAGCCCAGCTTTTCTCATGATGTACTCTGTGGAAGTTAATGATGCTCAAAAAGCTATTAGACTGTGGTGGAACAAAGCAGGCTTGTTTAACTATAATGCCATTTATAAAAGCAAAAGATATGCCCCAGGTTATCAGGTGAAATAAAAATGTCACCACCCTTCTACTGATTTGAATAAATGCTATGACAATGTGGCACCAGTGGTCAAAACTCTGCCTGCCAAAGCAGGATTCACAGGTTCAACCCCTATGCTGAGAAGATCCCCTGAAGTAGAAAATGGAACCCAGTCCACTATTCTTACTTGGAAAGTTCCATGGACAGGGGAGTCTGGTGGGCTACAGTCTATGGGATTTCAAAGAGTCAGACATGACTTAGCATGCATGCACACATGACAATTCTAGTTTGACCACACAGGGTCAGACATTCTTGTGCCTGATATAAAGGAGCAACTAGTGATGTAAGCCTAAAATCAACTCAAAGAAGGCAGTCCTTTCCCCTCCCACACTTTCCTTTGACAATAAAATTATAGCCCACGTAATCTTCAGTGCAGGTCTCCCTCACCTATCCATTTACATCTCTTACAAGCATCTTATACTAATAAATCTACTTTTTGCCTATCAGTTTGCTTCTTGCTGTTCCTTTTGCACTGAGATACAAAGAATCTGACCATCAGTAAGTCCAGAAACCAAGTATGTGATCTCAGTTGGAAGACCATGGGTTTTAGCCAGGCTGAAGTTCCAGCCTCATGAGTTCAAGTCTGAAACTAGATTTTGGCCAAGTTCAAGTCCTGGCACATGAGTTCAAACTCTGGCACACGCGTTCAAGTCCCAATCTGAAGTGAACTGTTTCACAGGTGTGAGTTTAACTGCAACAAAATATCTAATTTATCTTTTAAGGGGACGGGGCAGTCTGATGAATAGAACTGATCTGATATTCACACATAGACCTCCATATTATTAGAAGCTGGTCCAATACTCACAGGCAGGATAAGTTGTTCTCCTGTTGAAGATAAAAAATCTCCGAATACCAATCTTAGAAAAGGTTACTCTAATACTATGATAAAATGAAACAAAATAAGGCTACTTCATGATTTAGCCTAGGGGCAAAGTATTACTAGAATTTTCAGTGCTACTGTCAGCATCCAATCTAAAATGAACACCTGTGAACTAGGGTGACAGTGCCCTCAAGAATTCATATCTAATGGACATCACCAAATGGTCAACATCGAAATCAGATTGATTATATTCTTTGCAGCCAAAGATGGAGAAGCTCTATACAGTCAACAAAAACAAGACTGGGAGCGAAACCAGTACTTTGGCCACCTCATGCGTAGAGCTGACTCATTGGAAAAGTCTCTGATGCTGGGAGGAGTTGGGGGCAAGAGGAGAAGGGGATGACAGAGGAAGAGATGGCTGGATGGCATCACTGATTTGATGGACGTGAGTCTGAGTGAACTCCAGGAGTTGGTGATGGACAGGGAGGCCTGGCATGCTGCGATTCATGGGGTCACAAAGAGTTGGACATGACTGAGCAACTGAACTGAACTGAAATAGACCAATGGAACAGAATAGAGAGTCTAGAAATAGACCCACATAAATACAGTCAACTTATCTTTGACAAAGGTTCAAAGGCAATAGAGAAAAAAAAATCAGTCTTTCCAATAAATGGTGCTAAAACCACTACTAGACATTAAGGTACATTAAAAAAAAAATCTTGACATAGACTTGCAAAAAATCAACTCAAAATACACAGGGAGGCATACAGGGCTTTGGGATAACTGGGGTCCATCAATAGAGAGCAAAAAATTAGCTCAAAATGGATCACAAATCTAAATGTAAAAATGTAAAACTAATGGAATTCCTAAAAGACAACAGGGGAAAAAATGTAGATGCCCTAAGATCTAGTGATTTGTTAGATATGTGAAAATTAATCAAGGAAAACTTCACTAAATGAGTTCCTCCACTAATGGAGAGGCCAGAAGAGAAAGTTTTCATCTAATTCTTTACAACATTAATTACAGAGAGAATTGTCCATCAGAGACCCCACAAGAATCACCAATTATAATCCTAACAGGAAAAGATGTACATCACATCTCCTATCAGAAATCACTACTCCAACAACTCAGTCATCATCACCCTGAACTCTCACCTTTATCCAGTGGACTTTCATGCAAAACCTCTCCCAATTTCCTCATTTTTCTCTACAAAATTACATTCTTTGCCATTGTTCTGTGGACTTGCCTATGGCTTTTGTTATAGCTTTCTTATCTCAAATTGCAATTCCCCTGCTACTTCCAAGTAAAACATTTTTTGTTGGTAAAATAATTTTTATTTTTAATGCCAATAAGGTGAAGGTGAAGGTGAAGTCGCTCAGTCATGCCCGACTCTTTGCGACCCCGTGGACTGTAACTGTAACCTACTAGGCTTCTTCGTCCATGGGATTCTCCAGGCAAGAATACCGGAGTGGATTGCCATTTCCTTCTCCAGGGATCTTCCCGACCCAGGGATCGAACCCAGGTCTCCCGCATTGGAGGCAGAGGCTTTAACCTCTGAGCCACCAGGGAAGCCCTGGTGGGTTTAATAATTAATGCCAATAAGTAACCCGAAAAGCACAATTCATGAAAGAAAAAACCGATAAGCTGGTCTTCATTAATATTAAAAATTTTTGCTCTAAGAAAAACACTGTCAAGAAAATGAAAAGACATGCCACATACTTGGAGAAAATATTTGCAAAAGACATGTGTGATAAAAAAAAAAAAAAACTATTATCCAAAATATACACAGAAGTCTTAAAACTCAACAATAAGAAAATAACTTGATTTTTTAAAAATAGCCCAAATTAAGAATATACAATGGAGAAAAAGTCTCTTTAGCAAGTGGTGTTGGGAATACTAGACAGCTTCATGTGTATCAGGAAACAACAACACACCCTCACATCATACACAGGACTATACTCTGCCAGGAGCCAGCACGGGAGATCCCACCCATTACAAGGTCATGTAAAGTAGACCTGACAAGCAAGGCTTCAAGACTCAAGGGACTCCCTGGGCCGATCCCACCCATGAAAAGGTCATGCGGAAGAAACTTGACGAGCAAGGCGGATCAGGACTCGAGGGACCCCCTGGACCTGCTCAAGCATCTACCCCAAAACCAGAATCTGTCTGCCTTACTATTTTATGCCTTTCACCAACTCTTCTGACATTAACAGGGGGTTATCCCCGACCACCTTTTTCTGGAAAAAGTCAACTTAGGGCTCTAGTTGATAAATCTTCTGGGCATAAAAGGAGTATTTCAATTCAAACCCCCTGTTAGCATTCTAGCTTACTTGGCAGGTTTATCCAGACTCTGCAACACAGTTAAGCCAATGTTTGCTGCCAAATTCCCACATCCCTTATCCATTGTGTTCCTGGGAGTGCATATAGTTAAGATGTAGAAAAAACAAGTAGTAGCCTTAGAATTAGCAACATTAGACTTTGAGTTAATAAGTTCTTTCTTTGCTGTAACCCACTGAATCTTTGCTCCATAAAAATGTAACTCTGTACTTTAAGGGTAACACAGGCTATGGAATTTAAGAAGAAAACATTTCAAGGGAAAGTAAGTGTTTTAGCTGACCAACCTTTATCAAAAAGGGGTCATAAAATGTCAACAGGCCTCCGGGCCAGAAGATAATGTACAAAAACTAAGACCCTTGTTTATGAAATGGTATGCAGGAAGAACCCTGGTATCGATAAAAGTCAAAATTGATGGAATGTTGAGCTGACTCTGCATTTTTCACTTTGCTCAATGTACAATTCAGGGTATAAAAGCTCCCTCTGAAAATAAAGTGACAGGCCTCGCTCACCGAAGCTTGGTCTCCCTGTGTCATTCTTTCTCTCTCTTTCCCTTTCCTTTTCAGGTTGATGCCCTGGAGCGCAGGGGCCCTCTGAGTTCACTTTCCTACCTGGGCTTCTAACACCCACTCAAGATGGTGCCCATGGTGGGGCACCTTCAGCTACTCGAGAGGGCGCCTGTGGCCTACGTGAACAGAGCAAGTCCCGTGCTGGGGCTTTATTGGCTTTCTGCATAAACCAAGGAATATCAGCCTCTTTCTCTCCTCTATTTTCTTAACTGCAACATTCTTTCTTTATCTCTCTCCATATCTCTCTCACCAACGCCATTCACCCTGAGGGAACCCCTCGATCCTGCTGGGGCTGGACCCCAGCAATACTCAAAATGGCTTAAAAGACAAGACACCATAAAATTCCTATAAGAGAACACAGGCAAAATACTCTTTGACATAAATCATACCAATGTTTTCTTAGGTCAGCCTCCCAAGGCAAGAGAAAGAAAAGCAAAAATAAACAAATGGGACTGAGTCAAACTTACAAGCTTTGGGAAACCATAAACAAAGCAAAAAGACAACCTACAGACTGAGAGAAAATATCTGCAAATGATGCGACTGACAAGAGCTTGCTGCTGCTACTGCTGCTGCTGCTGCTAAGTCACTTCAGTCGTGTCCAACCCTGTGCGACCCCAGAGATGGCAGCCCACCAGGCTCCACCATACCTGGGATTCTCCAGGCAAGAACACTGGAGTGGATTGCCATTTCCTTCTCCAATGCATGAAAGTAAAAAGTGAAAGAAGTCACTCAGTTGTGTCCGACTCTTTGCAAGAGCTTAATTTCCAAAATTAAGTTTCTTAACTCAAACAGTGCTCACAATCCAATAACAACAACAAAATTGAAAAACATGCAGAAGACCTAGACATTTCTCCCTTAATGAAGACATACAAATGGCCAACAGGCACATGAAAAGATGTTCATCATCACTAATTATTAGAGAAATGCAAATCAAAACAACGAGGTTCCACCTCACACCAGTCTGAATGGTGATTATTAAAAAGTCTATGAATATGTTTGCCAAGAGTAACATTGAAACTTACATTACCATATGTAAAATAGACAGCCAACAGGAATTTGCTGTATGGTTCAGGAAACTCTAACAGGGACTCTGTATCAAACTAGAGGGGTGGGATGAGGAGGGAGATGGTGGGAGGTTCAAAAAGGAGGGGATACATGTATACCTATGGTTGATTCATGCTGAGGTTTGACAGAAAACAACAAAATTCTGTAAAGCAATTATCCTTCAATAAAAGATTAATTAATTTAGAAAAGTCTATAAATAACAAACACTGGAGAGGCTATGGAGAAAAGGAAACCCTCCTATACTATCCAGGAGATAGTGAAGGTAGTGAAGCCGGGTGTGCTGCTGTCCATGGGGTCACAAAGAGTGAGATATGACTTAGCAAATGAATAACCACCTGCACTGTTGGTGGGAATGTAAACCTGTACAGTTACTATGGAAAATAGTATGGAGATTCCTCAAGAAACAAAAAGTACAGTTGCAATATGATCAGCAATCCCCCTCCTGTGCATATATCCAGACAAAACTATAATTCTAAAAGATACATACACCCCAACGTTCAAACTAGCACTATTTATTACCATAGCCAAGACATGGAAACAACCCAAATGTCCATCAACAGATGAATGGATAAAGAAGATGCAATATACATATAAAGTGGAATATTACCCAGCCATTAAAAAGAATTAAATAATGCCATTTGCAGCAACATGGATGGACCTAGAGATTATCATACTAAGCGAAGTAAGTCAAAAAGAGAAAGACAAATACCATATGATCTCACTTAATATGTGGAATCTAAAATACGACACAAATGGAACATATCTACAAAACAAAAAACGGACTGGCAGACACAGAGAACAGACTCATGGTTGTCAAGGGCAAGGGATGGTTTGGGAGTCTGGGATTAGCAGATGCAAACTATTATATATAGAATAAATAAACAACAAGGTCCTACTGTATAGCACGGGGAAATATATTTAATATCCTGTGATAAATCATAATGAAAAAAATGAAAAGTGTTAGTTGTTCAGTCATATCTAACTCTTTGCGATCCCATGGACTATATCTTGCCAGGTTCCTCTGTTCATGGAATTCTTCAGGCAAGAATACTGGAGTGGGTTGCCATTTCCTTCTCCAAAAGAATATGAATAAGAATATATATATATATGTATAACTGAGTCATTTTGCTATTCAGCAGAAATTAAACACAACACTGTAAACCAACTACACTTCAATAAAAAAATTTTTAAGTTTTTTTTTTTAATGGGCGTAAGACTTTAACAGATGTCTTACCAAGAAGATACATAGATGGCAAATAAGCATATGAAAAAAAAAGATGTTCCACATTACATGTCATCAGGAAAATGCAAATCAAAACAATAAGACACCACTACATACCTAAATGAATGGCCAAGTCCCGGTGAGGATATGGAACTGGTGGGAATGCAAAATGGTACAGCTGCTTTGGAATACAATTTGGCACTTTCTTACCAAATTAAACATACTCCTGCCATATAAGCAAGCAATCATGCTCTCTGGAAGTTACTAAAAGGAGTTTAAAACATGTCTACACAAAAACCTTCATGTGGATGCTTATAGCAGTTTTACTCATAATTGCCAAAACTTGGAAGCAATCAAGGTCTTCTTCAGTGAGTGAATGGATAAACAGACTGGTATTGTACATCCAGACAACAAAATATTACTCAGCACTAAAAAGAAATCAGCCATCAAGCCATGAAGAGATGGAAGAATATTAAATGCATATTAGTAAGTAAAAAAGTCCATCTGAAAAGGCTATATACTGTGTGATCCCAACTACATGACATTCTGGAAAAGGCAAAACTATGAGAACAGTAAAAAGATCAGTGGCTGCCAGGAGTTGGGAGGGAAGGAGAGATAAATTGGGGTGGAGGGGGATAAAAGATTTTTAAGAGTAGTGAACTTACTGTCTGATACTATAATGGTGGATGCTTGTTCTTTAGTTGATCAGTTGTGTCCTACTCTTTCATGACCCCATGGACTACAGCCCACCAGACTCCTGTGTCTATGGGATTTCCCAGGCAAGAACCCTGGAGTGGATTGCCATTTCTTATTCCAGAGGATCTTCCCAACCCAGGGATCCAAACTGCACATCTGCTGCATTGTCAAGAGGGTTTTTTACTACTGAGCCACCAGGGAAGCCCATAATGGTGGAAATGTCATCACATATTTATCTAAACTGTAACAATGTACAACAACAAAAGTGAACACTAATATAAACTTATAAACTTGAGATTTACCATAATAATGATGTGTCAATATAGGTTCATCAACTTTAATAAATATACTACTCTGGAACAAGGCAGTACATTTATGGGAAATCTTTGTACTTGTCAGTTAATTTTGTTGTGAGCCTATAAACTGCTCTAGGAAAAAATAGAGTGTACTGGGGAAAAAAAAAAATCTATGTCCACCCAGAATTCAGAACATTACTTTATTTGGAAATAGATATTTGCAGATGTAATCAAGTTAACATAAAGTTATAGTCGATTGGGTAAGCCCTAAATGTAGTGACTGGTGTCCTTACAAGGACAGAAAGATGTAGAGACAAAGGACAAAGGCCCTATGAAAATGGATGCAGAGATTAGAGTGATATGGCTACCAATCATGGACTGCCAGCAACAAGCAAAAGCTAGAAAGAGACAAGGAGGGATTTTTCCTGAGCCTTCAGAAGGATCATGACACCTTGATTTCAGACTTCCAATTTCTTGAAATTTAGAAGAGTAAATTTCACACTTCTCTGGTAGTACACATGGTACAGAAGATGCCTTCCAAGGCAGGAGACACAGGTTTGATCCCTGGTGTAGGAAGAGTCCACACCCTACAACTACCAAAGCCCTCGCACCTAAAGCGTGGGCTCCCCGACACAGAAGCCACCACTGTGAGAAACCCATGCACCCCAACAAAGAGTAGCCCCACTCACTGCAACTAGAGAAAGCCCAAGTGCAGCAAAGACCTAGCACAGCCTAAATAAATAAAATAGTTGTCTAGCTACAGAATAAGACTGAGTAGAGGTAGAGGAAGTTTTTTTAAAAAGAAAAAGTTTCTGTTGTTCCTAGCTACCCAGTTTGTGGCACTTTGTTATGAAAGGCCTAGGAAAAACAGAACAGCCTGTTGTCATGGACCTACCCCCAAATCATTCGACCTAAGTATATAAGTCCTATAATATTTACTTTCTAACACACTGCATTGTTCCCCATGACATGTGTTTCTCCCTCACTGCTCCAAGGAATAAACCCAACTTGTTAAACTGGTGGTCTTTGGGTACAGGGAATTAATAGCAGTAAAATTCTCAAAAGGTCCCAAACCACCAATTTTCTCCCTGTCCTCCAAAGTGACCCCTGAAACCTATGCCCACACCATACACACTTAATAAGCCTCCTTGAGGATTCTGACCACAAGAAAAAGGAAAAGCAGGTTCAATATATATGTTTATTTTCTTTCTTTTCATCGTGTTAATTTCATATTTATCTTCTCCTTTACTGAAGCATTTTGAATACAATGACATCTTATTTCTATAGTATATATTCAAAAGGGTTTGATACAAATTCATCCTCAAAAAAAATGCTTACAGAATGAAGGAATGACTGAATGAAGAAAAATAATGCTTTCAGTACCCTGAGAGAAAATGAAAACTTTATAACCCTGAGAAAATGAAAACTCTGCATTCAGTGCCAGTGGCAAAATGGGTAAGGAAAATTTCACTAATTCTTTTTCTTGTTTTATATTGGTGAAATACTTTAACAATACACGTGTTTATTTTCATGGTGAAGCCACTATACTATAAGCTCCTTGGGGTCAGTGACGATGTCTGTCTTATTTAACAATTTATTCCAGTTTCTCAACCCAAATCCTAGAATAAGGGCAATTTATAAGATAAAGCTATTTTCTAAATAACAGAACGTTGGAGGTATGTTACCATCCTTACCTAATGAGGCCAGGTTCCAGAAGTTTTCCAGCATCACATCTCTGTAAAGGTTTCTCTGAGCAAGATTCAGCAAAGCCCACTCCTCTTGGGTAAAGTCCACAGCCACATCCTCGAAGACCACTGTGTCCTAAAACATTCCACATACTTTGTTCAGAAAGGTACCAACTCCCCCAGCATGTGCAGGAGGGTGAATGAGGCTGACACTACTGGGAAACTGAAAATCAACTCACAGAAAGTTCAGAAGATTCTTTTCTCCCAAATATCTACCCTAGGATTCAGTCATCAGATCTTTCTTGTTCTATCTAAACATCTTGACTGATCAAATTCTGTGTCTCATAGATTTAACAACATTTTTGAAACACTAAATTTATCTTTCCACTGACTGATGGTGACCAGTTCCACTCTTACAATAATCAAAAACATCCAGAACATATTACAGAAATGAGAGAAATGCTCTAAAAATTAAATGACAATTTCCACATTGAAAGAAGCAAAAATCCCTTGTTAGAGGGACTTCCCTGGAGGTTCAGGCTTAAGACTGTGCCTTCCAATGCAGGGGATGTGGGTTCAATCCTTGGTTGAGGGACTAAGATCCCACATGCCTTGGGCCAAACAACCAAAACAGAAAACAGAAAAAGCAACTGTAACAAAACATTCCACTGTAAAATAGAAAGACTATTGTAACCAAAAAAACTATTAAAAAAAAAAAAATCCTTGTTACAGAGACAAGTTCACCTGCTTCCTTATTCCCCACCATAGCAATCAGCACAACACAAAACACTAGATAAAATTTGGATGAGGTTTAAATCCCCAAGGGACAAGGACCTTTTCTTTTTCTTTTTTCCCCCCATATACCTGGAGCCCAGAAGTCAGCAAGAAGCACAACATTCAACCCAGGCCTACAGTCAGTCATATTTTCTTACACTCTAGGCCCAGGAGCTGTAAATTATAGAACATGAACTAAAATCAGCCTATCACCTGTTTATATAAGTAAAGTTTTACTGGAACACAATAAAATGTTTATTTATTCACTGTATATGGCTGCTTTCACACTAAAATGGCAGAACTGATGGGAAATCCCTGACAGTCCAGTGGTTAGGACTCCATGCTTTCACTGCTGAGGGCACAGGTTCAATCCCTGGTCAGAGAAATAAGATCCCACAAGCTGCCCAAAACAAACAAACAAAACACAATAAAATGCCAGAACTGAGTAAAATAGAAACTATGGCCTAAAATGCTTACTATGTGACCCAATGTAGGAATAGGCTGTTGATATCTGCTCTAAATTTAGGACATAGATAACCTGATGGAATTGGAATATTCTTTTGGAGAATTATTAGCTCTTACTTACCTGTATCACATTTTTCTGTAACTCAGTAGCTGTTCTCTCTTCTTCCATGTTCCCTTCATGAAGAAAGACAGAGTATTGAGATGTTACAGCTGAGACAAGAGAAAGAAGACATGAGAATCTGGGTGTCCCCACAGTCTCCACAATCAAGACTGTGGATTCGGCAGCACATCTGTTATGAGTGATCATTCTCCTCAAAACACACGTACACACACACATGCAAAGCCCCTGCACACCCAAGAAAATACACATTGATCTTGTGAGAAAATGGAGCAAGAAAAATAATAATAATAATAGTAACTTACAAAACAGAACGAGACTCACAGACATAGAGAAGGAGCTTATGGTTCCCAGGCGGAAGGATACGGGAAAGGGATAGTTAGGGACTTTAGAATGGACATGTACACACTCCTATATTTAAAGTGGATAACCAACAAGGGCCTACTGTATAGCACATGGAAGTCTGTTCAATGTTATGTGGAGGCCTGGATGGGAGGAGAGTTTAGGGAAGAATGGATACATGCATATGTATGGCTGAGTGTCTTAGTTGCTCACCTGAAACTACCACAACGTTGTTAATTAGCTACACCCCAATACAAAATAAAAGGGTTTTTTTTTTTTTAAGTTGGAGCAATTTTATCTCCTCCAGAGCTAGAAACAGTCCTCTCACTCTTGTAGATCATTTTAAAAAAAAAAAGGTTTAACAGTCCATTTTGTAAGTGAATCAGCTGGAGTCTAAAAAAATTTGGCTGTCAATCAGCCCATGATAATGAAAACATTAAAAATATAAGAGAATGCCTTCAGTAGTAAGAATATACATTCCATCTCAAAGGAAAGTGTGACTTGTATGCCAGATCTGCAGGGGTTCCAGACCCAATATTTATTTCTGCACTGCCTGGCAGGCCAATATGTATTACTACTCAATTTCTATGAGATCTTCCCCCTCCGAGGGCTGCAGGGTCTCCAAAACCTGGTTTTTGAGAAACAGCACAACTGACTGAATTTTACATGCAGGTGGCAGAGAAGACATCTCATGTTAAATTTTGCCTGTACAGGAGATATAGTCACAGCATAACAAGAACACCTGAAGTGAAGTTGGCATATGTGTCATCTCTGACAGTGGCATCCAAAGCACTAGTGCATGAATTTCAAATAATGAAAACACAGCAGTCTCTCTCACTTCAGTGGACCAAATATGTATTGTAGAGCCAATAGAAACTTAAGTCACTTAGACATGTGCTCTGAGGCTGCTGCTGCTGCTGCTGCTGCTGCTAAGTCACTTCAGTCGTGTCCAACTCTGTGTGACCCATAGATGGCAGCCCACCAGGCTCCCTCATCCCTGGGATTCTCCAGGCAAGAACACTGGAGTGGGTTGCCATTTCCTTCTCCAATGCATGAAAGTGAAAAGTGAAAGTGAAGTCACTCAGTCGTGTCCGACTCAGTGATCCCATGGACTGTAGCCCACCAGGCTCCTCCGTCCATGGGATGTTCCAGGCAAGAGTACTGGAGTGGGGTGCCATTGCCTTCTCCAGACATGTGCTCAGTGTTATCCAATTAGAAAGCTAAGGGAGGGTGTGTATCCAGGTGTATTTACCTTCAAAGCTAAATGCCTGGAATGTGTTTCTGAACATATACCTTAAAATTTAGTTGTCAGTGAGGCCCCTATGCCCTAACATTAACTGCTAAGTCACTTCAGTCGTGTCCAACTCTGTGTGACCCATAGATGGCAGCCCACCAGGCTCCCTCATCCCTGGGATTCTCCAGGCAAGAACACTGGAGTGGGTTGCCATTTCCTTCTCCAATGCATGAAAGTGAAAAGTGAAAGTGAAGTCACTCAGTCGTGTCCGACTCAGTGATCCCATGGACTGTAGCCCACCAGGCTCCTCCGTCCATGGGATGTTCCAGGCAAGAGTACTGGAGTGGGGTGCCATTGCCTTCTCCAGACATGTGCTCAGTGTTATCCAATTAGAAAGCTAAGGGAGGGTGTGTATCCAGGTGTATTTACCTTCAAAGCTAAATGCCTGGAATGTGTTTCTGAACATATACCTTAAAATTTAGTTGTCAGTGAGGCCCCTATGCCCTAACATTACTGGGGTCTAGCCTAGAATGCTGTCGGGCACACTATGGAGAGTAAACAAATAAAGTATTCCCTTCGACTGTTTTATCTTTGAGCTCCTTCTCTTTTTTTTTTATTAATTTATTTTTAATTGGAGGGAAGACTTTTCAGAGTCCCTTGGACAGGAAGGAGATCAAGCCAGTCAATCCTGAAGGAAATCAACCTTGAATACTCATTGGAAGGATTGATGTGAACCTTCGATACTTTGGCCATCTGATGCAAAGAACCAACTCATTGGAAAAGACTCTGAGGCTGAGAAAGATTGAGGGCAAGAGGAGAAGGGGATGACAGAAGATGGATGTCAGCTGGATGGCATCACTGACTCAATGGACATGAGTCTGAGCAAACTCCGGAAGATAGTGAGGGATAGGGAAGCCGGGCATGCTGCAGTTCATGGGGTTGCAAAGAGCTGGACACAACTTAGTGACTGAATGCTTCCCTGGTAGCTCAGCTGGTAAAGATCTGCCTGCAATGAGGGAGAGACCTGGGTTCGATCCCTGGGATGGGAAGATGCACTGGAGAAGGAAACGGCTACCCACTCCAGTATTCTGGCCTGGAGAATTCCATGGACTGTATAGTCCATGGGGTCGCAAAGAATCGGACACGACTGAGCAACTTTCACTTTCACTAGTGACTGAACAACAAATGCTTTACAATGCTATGTTGGTTTCTTCTATACAACAATGTGAATCAGCTACAACTTACATATATTCCCTCCCTCTTGAGTCTCCCTCTCACCCATGTCCATCCTACCCCTCTAGGTTGTAACACAGCAGCAAGCTGAGCCCCCTGTGCTATACAGCAGCTTTCTACTATCCATTGTACACATGGTAGCATACATATGTCAATGCTACTCTCCCAATTCATCCCACCGTCTCCTTCTGCCACTGTATCCACAAGTCCATTCTCTACATCTGCATCTCTAGTCCTGCTCTTGACCTCCTTTTCCTGACTAAGCCCTATGTCTTCAACAAGGATGCTCCCCTTAAGGTCCCTAACTCCTGCTCCTTCATCTCATATTTATTTAGGTAATATTTGCCCTGTCCAACTATTGCAGTTGTAGGAGACACAGCACTGAACAAAACAGAAAAACTCTAAAGTGCTTTGGTCTTATAATTGTTTTAAGGAGGACCAGTAAATTACCAAAATATTATCAGGTGATGGTATATGCTATATAAAAATATATCACACTATAGGGATAAGGAGATACACCACATTTATCTTTAGCAAGTCAGGACCACTTAAGTGACAGGGTAGAAGCAAGAAATTAAAACAACTGTTTTAGGACTTCCCTGGTGGTCCAGTGGTTAAGAATCTGCAGGGGACAGGGGTTTGATCCCTAGTCCAGAAAGATTTTACATGCCACAGGGCAACTAAGCTGTGCATCACAACTACTGAGCCAGCACTCTAGGGCCCTCACACTGCAACTACTAAGCTCACATGCTGCAACTACCGAAGCCAGCACACCCAGAGTCTGTGCTCTGCAATGAGAAGCCAACACCATGAGAAGCCCACGCACTGCAAAGAAGAGTAGCCCCCACTCGCTACAACTAAAGAAAACCCATGCTTGGCAATGGAGACCCAGTGCAGCCAAAAATAACTTTTTAAGAATAAATAAATAGAACAACTGTTTCAAATAACTCAAAAAAATCAATGGCTGGTGTGGCACATAACATTTATGCACAACTGACCCTCAAACAATTGCAGGGGTTGGGGTACCAACCCTCCAGCAATGGAAAATTTGAGTTTAACTCATAGTCAGCCCTCAGTATCCAAGGATTCAACCAATGGCCCATCCTGTATTTAATAGTGAAAAAAAAAATCTGCATCTAAGTGGACACATGCATTTCAAACCTATGTCATTCAAGGGTTAATTGTATTTATAAATATCATCAGTTCCTACAGAAGAAAAATTAGTAATGATAGGTTAACCACTGACATATAATGGCAGAAAAAGAACCGCATAAAGGTGTAAATATATATATATATATGGCACCCCACTCCAGTACTCTTGCCTGGAAAATCCCATGGACAGAGGAGCCTGGTAGGCTGCAGTCCAGGGGGTCGCTAGGAGTCAGACACAACTGAGCGACTTCACTTTCACTTTTTACTTTCATGCATTGGAGAAGGAAATGGCAAACCACGCCAGTGTTTTTGCCTGGAGAATCCCAGGGACAGGGGAGACTGGTGGGCTGCCATCTCTGGGGTCGCACAGAGTCAGACACAACTGAAGTACTTAGCAATGACAAAATTAATGATATTTTTTGGAGAAGGAAATGGAAACCACTCCAGTACTCTTGCCTGGAGAATCCCATGGATGGAGGAGCCTAGCAGGCTACACTCCACGGGGTCGCAAGAGTCAGACAATACTTAGTGACTAAACCATCACCCATGATATTTTTAAAAACTTAAAACAGAATCAGAAAAGCTAAAATGGCAATACTACCCAAAGCAACCTACAGATTTATTGCCATCCCTATCAAATTACCCATGACATTTTTCACAGAACTAGAACAAATAATATTAAAATTTATATGAAATCATAAAAGACCCAGAGTTGCCAAAGCAATCCTGAGGAAAAAGAATGAAGCAAAAGGCATAACCATCCCAGGCTTCAGACTACTACAAAACTACAATAATCAAAACAGTGTGGTATTTGCACACACACACACACACACACACACACACAACCAGGCATACAGATCAATGGAACAGAGAGCCCAGAAACAAACCCATACTCCTATGATCAATTAATCATCAACAGAGGCAAGAATATACAACGGGTAAAAGATAATCTCTTCAGCAAGTGGTGCTGGGAAAGCTGGACAGCTGCATGTACATCAAAGAAATTAGAACACACTCTCTCCCATGGAAAAAAGGGAACTCTACTACCTGTTGGTAGGAATGTAAACTGGTACAACCATTGTGGAGAACAGTATGTAAGGTTCCTTAAAAAACTAAACACAGAACTAACGTATGATGCAAAAATCCCACTCTCGGGTATATATCTGGAGTAAAGCAATTCAAAAAGATACATGCATCCGTATGTTCAAAGCAGCACTATTCACAACAGTGAAGTCAGGTAAACAACCTAAATATCCATCAGTGGAGGAATGAATAAAGAAGATGTGGTACATATATAAAATGGAACACTACTCAGCCATTTTAAAAAAGAAAGGAATAATGCTATTTGCAGCAACACGGGTACAGCCAGAAATTATCACACTAAGTGAAGTAAGTCAGAAAGTGAAAGACAATACCATATGATAGCACTTATATGTGGAATCTAAAATGTGGCAAAACAAGCCGATCTACAAAATGGAAAAAGACTGAACAGATATAGAGAACAGATTTGTGGTTACTAAAGGGGAGAGGAGATAGGACAGGGATGGACTAGGAGTCTGGAATTAGTAGATGCAAACAATAGAACGGATAAACAACAAAGTCCTATTGCATAGCAAAGGGAATTATATTCAATATCCTGGGATAGATGTGTATACATGTATAAGTCATTTTGCTGCAGAGCAGAAATTAACACATTATAAATCAACCATACTTCAATTGAAAAAAAAATTGAAAAAAGTTAACAAAACTATAAGTATAAAACCTGTTTACATCCAATCATTAAAGAAAAAAATAATAACAGTTTAGAACATACCTACAAAGGAAACATACCTACAAAGGAAACAGAAGCTATAAACTTTTACAGAAAGGTTCACCAAACAAGTAAAGGATTCATAATTCCATTTTTTTGTTGTTGAGTTGGTGTTTTCCTGTGTATTTCCAAGACCAGAAAGGGATTCAGAACTCAAATATATGCGTATTTATGTACATACACACACACACATATGAAAGATCTCATTGTATACACAAGGGCAAAATATTAAAATATTAAGTACCGTCCAGGAATTAATAATGAAGATAGTAATCACAAACTAAGTTCATTTTTTCCTAGGAATGATGGGTGGTTAAAATGATTTATATAGTTAAAACGATAAATATAATTCACATCAATAGAAAAAGATCATATGACTTATCCCCTTCAATACAAAATAGTGACTGATCTCTATCAATACCCATCGATGATAATAATTTAGCCCACTAGGACTAGAAGGAAATAGGCTTTAATTAGAAAATATATACATTATCTACAAACACCTATAGCAAACATCCTATTTAATAATGAAATGACAGAATTCCCTCTAGGATCAGGAACAAGGCAAGGATGCAATTTATTATATGCTTTTCTACATTGAACTGAAAGTCCTGGCAAATGCATAAATAAACAAAAATATAAGATACGAGGAATAAAATAGAAAACGCTAAGACTGGCATATGATCAAACTTCCCGTGTTAAATTTTTTAAAAAATCTATGGATAATTGACCAACATTCAGAGCGGCAACTGGCAAACAGGGGTTAAAAAGATACCAAGTAATCAGTTCACTAGTATGTAGCTGAATATAATGTAGCAAACTAACTTCCACAATCAGAGAAAAAGAAAAAACAGGTTAAAATGTATCTCTAGCACCTGGAAGGGAGAGATGCAGACGGAGTTAAGCAAACGTCACCCCGTACTCACCGAAGTCACCCCGCACTCACCGAACAAATCGAAATCCACAGACCGGCCCAGAGACGAGGTGGAGGCTCACGTCCCCGTGACCCGAACGGCAAGGATGCTTTTCCTTTCCGGAAAGAGAGCAGAGGATGCTTTTGGAGGCCGATTAAGTACGAGAATGGCTCTTCAACTCTTGACTACAGCCCATTCACCCCGACTGCTGGACCCTCATAGAGTTCCTGATTCAGTGAGTTTGAGACCAGCCGCGGCTGCTACAGACCCCGGGAGCGGCGGGGAGCCCAAGCGGCAGCC
This sequence comes from Aepyceros melampus, assembly GCA_006408695.1. Classification (NCBI taxonomy): domain Eukaryota; kingdom Metazoa; phylum Chordata; class Mammalia; order Artiodactyla; family Bovidae; genus Aepyceros; species Aepyceros melampus. The sequence continues at coordinate 166,442 of SJXQ01001477.1, forward strand.
TTTTGACCACAGATCCCAAGGCCGAGTTCTCCACCTCTGGAGCACCAGACTTTGGGCCGGCTGCGTCGAACTGGATGGGAAATTTTCTATCAGATTTAGACAGAGATGCAAGAAGACAAGGCCGCCCGCTCGCGCACGCGCAGAAGCGTGCTGCTGCTTCCGGTTTCCGAGCCACGTACAGCGTAAGAGGCGGGGTCCAGGGAACTGGGAAATTGGGGAGGGCGGTAGCAGCTTCCAGCAGCAGGCGGAGAAGTGTTAGTTTCCTCCAGGGAGAGACGCGACTGGGTCTTGGAGCCGGGTCAGCCGAGGACTTGACGTTGGATGACGCTGAAGCAGGACCAGACCCGTGGCGGGGCTTGTGGGGCGGAGCTGGGACGCGACCAGGCCTAGGGGCGTGGCTTAGTTGAATATTCCCATGTGGGATCTTAGTTCCCAATCAGGGATTGAAGCTCTGTTCCCTGCATTGCAAGACAAAATCTTAATCACATGCTTAACCACTGGACCACCAGAGAAGTCCCGAGGTATTAGGTTTTTGCTGAGCCCGTGTATAACTTTCATCCCTGCCACCGTGGCTACTTTGTTCCGGAGCCCACTGGGGAGACAAGAGCAGCTGGAAAAGGAGGCTTACTGGTATCCACAGAACCAGTTATCCTATTGTCATAGTCACTCTGCAGATATAGAATGGAACCCCCACTCCAAACTTTATTTGCATGTCAAGATATTATGCCACACACACATATACAACGAGGGTGTCAATATGTTTAAAACTTACATTACAAATGACCCTTGGGTCAGCAAGGTAAAATAACTCTACTTGTGAGCTGCCATCAAACATCCAGTTTTTTAAGACACTTGAGACATATTCTCCACCATTAATTTCTCTCAGTCTTCCATGGACCTTTCTTGGAACAATAAAAAGTTCTCAATGGTGGGATTTACCAACCATATGTTTCCACGTTCTCTCCCACTCCGTCTTTATCTCCCAACCTTGACTGTTTCTTAACACTCAACACATCTTTCTCAGTTCTTCATCCCCACTAACCTATTTAGATGGGAACTTTTGACTCAATGAAGAGCCACTATTAGGTTCACACCTGAAAGATTTTTTTTTTCCCCTTCTTTAATCTCTCAGGCTCTGATGTCCTAATATACTAATTTATGTTGGCTTCCCTTAAAGACCCTCCACTCATGTTTCTCCAACTCACTAATTAGTTCAGTTTTCTGATTTACTTTTCTCAATAACTGACTTCTCATCTACAGATGTGTGGGAAAGAAAGATTATAGACCCATATGAATCAATATAAACCCCACAATTCCTCTGCAATTGCACAGTTCTGGCAACCCACTCCAGAATTCTTGCCTGGGAAATGGTCAGAAGGACCTCGTGGGCTATATACCATGGGATCGCAAAAGAGTCAGACGTGACTTATCAACTAACAATAACAATCTCAAAAACTAGAGGCACTATGATCTATTGTTGCAGATTTCATAGTCAAGAGCTTACTCATTCCTTGTACTAATCTCTGAAACACTCCTATCCTCTTAAAAAAATAATTATAAGGGTAATTATTTTGTAAAAAAAAAAATTAAGGGTTATAAATTCTATCATGTGCCCACATTTCCTGTGGCCCCCCAACCCAACTGCCATTCTGGCTTCTTTACTTCTGAAATCAACATACTTCACAGAAGTAGGTCTCTGCTCAGCTTTCTCTAGTATTCCTTTATATCCTGACTCCAAATACCTTTTCACTTTAGTATGACAAAACAATACACCTGCAAGTGTGATGTCACAAAGCTTCACTAACATCCCCTCCTACTTCTTCCAGTTTCTCAACCATAATCTCCAAGCCTTTCAACCTCCCTATTCTTCTACTTTGATTCTAGGTGTTGTTGTTGTCCAGTTGCTCAGTCTTGTCCAACTCTTTTCAACCCCATGGACTGCAGCATGCCAGGCTTCCCTGTCCTTCACCAGCTCCCAGAGCTTGCTCAAACTAATGTCCATTGAGTTGGTAATGCCATCCAACCATCTCATCCTCTGCTGAACTTTTATATTCACTTGATCTAACCTCCCCTCAAGAGAAATATTTTTATCTCTGGAAAACTTTGTTATCTAAAGACATACAGTTTCTGGAAATTCCCTGGTTATCCAGTGGTTAGGGATAAGTGCTTTCATTGCAGGGGGCCTGGATTCAATCCCTGGTCATGGAACTAAGATCTTGCAAGCCTCCCAGCCAAAAATAAAGAAATAAGACACAAAGTTTTTGAGAATAAATTATAATTAAATCAGATTTAATAGGTTAATTGTATAGTTCATGATGTAACACTGAGAAACAAGTCCTCACACCAAACTGAATAACAGCTATTAAAAATTCCCTTTCCTGGAGATTTTGCTGGTGGTCGAGTGGTTAAGAATCTCTCTTCCAATGCAGGGGACGCTGGTTCATCCCTAGTGGGGGAACTAAGGTCACATATGCTCAGGGCAGGTAAGCCTGCGCACCAATACTAAGATCCAATGCAGCAAAGTAAATACATCAATATAAAGTAAAATAAATTTTTTAAAATTCTGTTTCATTTTGCTGAAAGACAACTTAGTTCAGTTCAGTTCAGTTCAGTTCATTTGCTCAGTCCTGTCCGACTCTTTGCAACCCCGTGAATCACAGCACACCAGGCCTCCCTGTCCATCACCACCAACTCCTGGAGTCCACCCAAACCCATGTTCATCGAGTCAGTGATGCCATCCAACCATCTCATCTTCTGTCACCCCCTTCTCCTCCTGCCCCCAATCCCTCCCAGCATCAGGGTCTTTTCCAATGAGTCACCTCTTCACATCAGGCCAAAGTATTAGAGTTTCAGCTTCAACATCAGTCCTTCCAATGAACACCCAGGACTGATGTCCCTTAGGATGGACTGGTTGGATCTCCTTGCAGTCCAAGGGACTCTCAAGAGTCTTCTCCAACACCACAGTTCTAAAGCATCAATTTTTCAGCACTCAGCTTTCTTTATAGTCCCACTCTCACATCTATACATGACCACTGGAAAAACCATAGCCTTGACTAGATGGACCTTTGTTGGCAAAGTAACGGCTCTGCTTTTTAGTATGCTGTCTAGATTGGTCATAACTTTCCTTCCAAGGAGTAAGCGTCTTTTAATTTCATGGCTGCAGTCACCATCTGCAGTGATTTTGGAGCCTCTCCAAAATAAAGTCAGCCACTGTTTCCCCATCTATTTCCCATGAAGTGATGGGACCAGATGCCATGATCTTCGTTTTCTGAATGTTGAGCTTTAAGCCAACTTTTTCACTCTCCTCTTTCACTTTCAAGAGGCTTTTTAGCTCCTCTTCACTTTCTGCCATAAAGGTGGTGTCATCTGCATATCTGAGGTTATTGATATTTCTCCTGGCAATCTTGATTCCAGCTTGTGTTTCTTCCAGCCCAGCGTTTCTCATGATGTACTCTGCATAGAAGTTAAATAAGCAGGGTGACAATATACAGCCTTTAATACTCCTTTTCCTGTTTGGAACCAGTCTGTTGTTCCATGTCCAGTTCTAACTGTTGCTTTCTGACCTGTATACAGGTTTCTCAAGAGGTAGGTCAGGTGGTCTGGTATCCCCATATCTTTCAGAATTTTCCATAGTTTATTGTGATCCACACAGTCGAAGGCTTTGGCATAGTCAATAAAGCAGAAGTAGATGTTTTTCTGGAACTCTCTTGCTTTTTCCATGATCCAGCGGATGTTGGCAATTTGATCTCTGGTTCCTCTGCCTTTTCTAAAACCAGCTTGAACATCTAGAAGTTCACGGTTCACATATTTAGGTTTCCCAAAGCTTACTGTGAACTGTGCACTGTCACCTTAATTATCTGCCTCCTTCTATGATATGACTATTCAATTATGCAACCAAATTTGAAAGCAACTATCATTCATGTAAGATGCATGAACTACTGAGAAAAGCAAACCTCCTAGCCAATCTTGGGCCACAGCCCCGCCATGCGGGTCCAGCACCTGCGCCTCAGGGCCTCTCAGCGGAAGGAAAAGGGTATAACTTCCCGATCCGGTACTTTAGAAGCAGTGGCCTCTAGGGCCCGCCCAACCTCCGAGGCCCCACCCCTTAGGCTGCCCGGGGGTACACTGGAAGTACGCGTGCGCGTTTGTATTTGAGCGTGCGCAATGCATAAGTTCTGTTATTTGTGTGCCCCGGCTCGGGTGTGAGGTGAAATTTTCGTTTCTTATCGTCTCGTCTCTGTGTGGTCAAGCAGAGGGGAACAGACCCAAGAGGAAGATTTAAATCAAAGGACAGTGGCCTCGAGGGGTGACCTGGCCGCCCTGGCTTCCCGCCGGTGCTGCGGAGCGGCGGCCCCTCCTCCGAGAGCTCGGACCCACTCGGCTCGCCGGAGTCCCTGCGGCAGTTCCGGAAGGAGGCGGGTCGGCCCGGCCTACTCTCCATCCGGGTTGCTCCCGGATTCACAAGCCTCCAGAGCAGCCTTTGGGTCCTTCCTCCACAAGGAAAAGAAATAGCATCTCCTCCTTCTCGACACTCCGGCGCCTATGGCCCCCTGTCCCCGGGTCCCGGTGAGCTCTCGGTGGCTTTACTCCGGCCGTGGTTGTCGATTATTGAAGTTTGGTAAGCCATATTCCGTTGGAAAGAGAGGAAACCTTTGTAGCTTATTAGGGAGCACGAGTGTTTGATCTAATAAGAGCAGGAGTGAAGGGATTCATATAAATAATAAATTTACCATATGAGAGCCCCGTAAAGCCCCAAACCTTCAAAATATAGAAGCCTCTTGGAAGGAAGCCAATTCCAATCGAGGCTGTTAGTAGCCGCCGTTGAAATTGAATTTACGTAAGATGAGTTTTGACGGGTAGATTTTTCTTCCAGGTATTCATCTAGAATTTCTTTTTTTTTTCGTCCGTGCTGCACGATTGGAAGGATCTTAGTTCCCCCACCAGGAGGTGAACCCTGGCCCACGGGATTGACAGTGCGGAGTCCTAACCAGTGGACCACCAAGAAATTCCCTCATCTTGAAATTTTTATCTTAAGAAAATTTATGGTCAGTAAAAGGAATATCCATGAATCTAAGTTCACTAATTTAAGATTTTGTCTGTCATTTTATATATATATAAAATGATGAACCATTTAATGGTAAATTGCAGACATTGACTTCTAAGAATGAGGACAGTTTCCTAAGAACAAAACTCCATTGTACGTCCAAGAAAATCAAAATTTCTCCAGTTTTCCAAAAGTATAGTTTATAGTTGTCTGATTTTGGAGGGAGCTGGGATTCAAATAAGGTTTGCACATTGCATTTAGGTTTTACATCTGTTTTACCTAAAACATTTGCCAGTATTTTTGGTTCCTGCAGTCCAGGAGATTTATACTGAAAAATGTTGGCATTCCCACATGGTGATGATAATTTCATGTAATTGTGTATCTCATAAAGTGGAGATTGAGTCTAGGGTGTGTGTGCTGTTGTGTCTTTGTCTTTTGCGACCTCAGCCCACTAGGCTCCTCTGTCCATAGGATTTCCCAGGCAAGACTACTGGAGTGGTTTCCATTCCCTCCTCCAGGGGATCCTCTTGACCCAGGGGTCAAACCCAGGTCACCTGCCTTTGCAGGCAGGTTCTTTACCACTGAGTCACCTTGTAAAGCCAGTAGTATCTAATACAAATGTAATGTGATTTAAAAATTTTTAGTAGTCAAATTAGAAAATATACATGCGAAGTTATTTTTAATAATATGTCATAGCTAACCTAATTTACCCAGTTATTAATATATAACTATTGGTGAAATTAATGACCAGTGTAGCTAATACAAAGTTATTAGTGAGATATTTTACATTTCTTTTGTACCAAGTTGTTGGACTCTGATATGTATTTTACACCTAAGCTCACCTCAGTATGGTTGCTAAATTTTTATTAGAAATTCTTGATCTGTATTTAGCTTTCAGAAAATTGACTGTTGAAAAAATATTTGGGGAAACCCAGATTGCTCCAAACATACTGAAAGATTTTTTTAGTAACTGAACAGTTTTATTTCTAAAATTTAATTAAAAGTGAGTAAAATGACAAATTCAGGCCCTCAGTCTCACTAGCCACATTTCATGCTCATGATAGCCACACAGATCAAGACAAAGACTACTGCGTTAGACTGCAGGTTTAGAGACTTGAAAATTTCCTAGGTGATGTGTACTTCATGTTATGTCACATCAGGAGGCACATAAATGCAAGTCGTCCACTGTGTATTAGGAGTGCAAAGCGTTTAGTTAAGGTACCCATCTCTGTCTCGCAGTCACATTTTCTTTGTGGTAATCTGTAGGTGATAAGCTTCCCAGGTGGCTCGGTGGTAAAGAATCTGTCCACAGTGCAGGAATGCTGGTTTGATCCCTTTGTCAGGAAGATCCCCTGGAGAAGGAAATGACAACCCACTCCAGGATTCTTGTCTGGGAAATCCTGTGAACAGAAGAGCCTGATGGGCTAATCTGTGGGGTCACAAAAGAGCTGGACATGACTCAGCAGCTAAACAACAACAATCTGAGGGTGATACTTGGCAACAGGGGAATAATCTGTTGCCAGCCCTTTCACCCAGTGGTTTTAGCATCACTTGTTGATCTTCACTTCTACCTGTTTCTACACTGGGGTCTTGAAAAGTGCTTTTTGTTGTTGTTGTTTCTAATTCTTTTTTTTCCCAAATTTTTCCATTCTCTTGCTGTCAGTCTTTTGTAAACAAGAGCTTTCTCACCCCACTTCCCCTCCCTTCTCTATTTTTTTTTCCCTTTCAGGGTTTCACAACATATTCCCCTATTTCTCTTTCCTTTATCATATTATAAACAGTTGCTGTTATTTGATGCTCAGGCTCTCCCAAACTTGGCCAAGAGTAGTCCTTTTAATTTGATTCATGTGTCCTTTCAACACATTCCTATAAATCTTTGAGCGTAGATTCCCAGTTCACTTTGAACTTGACTGTTGCTGCTTAGTCACTTCAGTCATATCCAACTCTGTGTGACCCTATGGACTGTAGCCTGCCAGGCTCCTCTGTCCATGGAATTCTCCAGGCAAAAGTACCGGAGTGGGTTGCCATGCCCTCCTCCAGGGTTTCTTCCCAACCCAGGGATCAAACCCAGGTCTCCTGCATTGCAGGCAGATTCTTTACTGCTGAGGCACCAGAGAAGCCCCAAACTTGACTGTTAACAGACCATAATCAATGATTTATCCAAGAAGCCTGTTTCCTTGTAGACACCAAGGTCTGTATGATACATGGACTCAGTGCTCCTGGGGTTTAATTGTGTCTAGGCCTTTCAGTGGATATCTAAAATAGATATTTTCAGGACTTTTCTGGTGGTCCAGTGCTTAAGACTCCATGCTGCCACTGCAGGGGGCACAAGTTTGATCCCTGGTTGGGGAACTAAGATCCTGCATGCCACACAAAGTGGTCAAAAATATAAATAAATAAGTTTTTTTTAATATTTATAATTTTATATCCTCCTTTCCATATAAATTATATTGTGAACATACTCTCATATTATTATTCTTCAAAAACCCAAATTAAAATATAGCTTTTCTTACATCATAGGTTCATACTCATAATCCTAGTAAAATTTTGGGCAACCCAGACCTGCTAAGTTAATCATTTCCTGCACACTATTTCATGATCACTATCCAGTCATATTGGAGAATTAACAATAATCTTAGGAGTTCAGGCTTTTGAGACAGAGTAACCTGGATTCAGGCTCTGGCTCACCACTTCCTAAGTGGTGATCTTGGACCAGTTACTACTGCTGTTGGCACATGAATTGTCTCAACTATTGAATGACAGTAATAATAACCTGATAATTATATGAGCTTTCAATGTTTCCAGTATATAATGGGGACTCAGTAAATGGCAATTATTTATATTCATGCTGTCTACAGTTTCTAATGACTTTTACATAATATATAACTGCCATCTTCTACAGAGTGATGGCTAATGAATGATGCTTGATGACAAATCACTAATACCTACTGCTTAAAGATTGATGGCATGAGGCAAGACTCCCACTACTACTTAATCAAGAGGAATTGAACTGTCTTGAAGAGACTTCGAGAATAACATGTATAAGACAGATTTCACTGTCAGATTCACAGATGCCAGCCCTTGATTTTTTTCCCTTGTGGCAAGTGCTTGCTGATGCTCCTTTCAAAGACAGTACTTTACTGGCCTGTGAGCAGAATGTCTTTGTGGTCTGGGTCTACTCAGTCCTGCTTCTGGGCTGTCTAGGAGGGTGCTTAAGTATATAACAATATCCTGTTGTATAAATCCTGGGACTTGGGGAGAAAGGGGTAAGTCTGCCCATTTTTGTGGGAGAAGTTCTGCTTAATTACATGATGAATTATCACTGTTAGCCAAAAAAGAAAAAAAGAAAAAAAAAAAAAATTTACCTGTCTAGACTTTATCTGTAAAATGAAATTAGATTATTAAACTTTTTTTCCTTTTTATCAAAATCCATTTCTAATTTCAGGTGAGGCGGACTGTAGGGCATTTTATGGCAGTAGTGTGTATGTGTTTACTTAGAATTAGTGTGGGGTGTTTCCAGGCTTGTGAGTATGGGAACTGTGGGCAGCCTGAGTTCTCAGGTTTGTTTCTTCTCCTTAAGGCTGTCTTTCTCAGGACTAGTCTTTATGAAGAGAAGTCAGAAGGGGAAAGGACTGTGACTGGACGTCTGACAAATTATTTTCAAGTGAGTAGGAAATTCTATTCTTTTATAAAAGCACATGTTTCTTCCTTCTAGGTAGAGGTGTTTCCTTCTAGTGAAACAGAGTTTTTTATTCCAACAGAACCTGCTTAGGGACTGAGTCCAAGTTAAATTTCCTCAGATCTTAGGGCCTTTCATTTACATAAGAGAATGATACCATCATCCCATTATTTACTAACTCAATCTGATCATCCATGCTGATTGTGTGCCCTCATTTTGCTATAATAGGGAGCTGACATGTGATTCTGAGAATTTGTGCTGTCACTGGAGGAGCGATGCATTTCCAGCATTTATTGTCTGTAATGTGCTCAGAACTATTGGTAATCCTATCACTAGAGAAAATTAAGACCAGAAGAGGTCACAATCTAGTTGTGGTGAGATACATCGTTAAGAGAGGTGCTCTTAAGCTACATAATTGGATGAGGTCACTATGAATATGTCCAGGTAGAGAGGAGAAGGGGCTTGAGGACCATCAAGCCCTGGGGTTGATGGTGGGAGAACATGAAACCTGTCTAGGCTTTGGGTCTCCCTTCCTCTTTTTCAAGTGCATACTGATGGAGATGGCAACTGCCTGATGCCAGGATGTTTGTGATGGTGTAGGATCTAGTGACCTTTGAGGTCACAGACTTTACAGTACAGTGGCTTCCTCTTGAAAAATGAAGATCTGTCCATTGTACTGACTTTATTTTTCCTAGGATAAAAGGCTTAGGACTTCAAAATTGTGTATGTAAGCCTGAGCTTGGATTTTAGGCAAAAGATAGGGAGTCTGTTTCATGAAACATGAGAGAGAGAATGTGAATATGTTTGCATTTTAGTTTTATTTTAAAGTTTACTGGTTTGATAAAGTTGACATAAACATTTTGTTGTACCTGAGAGTATTTTGTATCCCTGAAGAACAGACTCGACCCTTATTTATGGAAGTATTTGTCATCCCTTACATGTTAGTCTTATATCAGGCATCTTCCTCTCAGAGCAGGGCACCAGCTATGCAGACCTTGTCTGATCTTTCAGGTAGAACTAAGAAGAAAGCTGAAGAAAATGGAAAGTTTTCCAAGAGGGGGAAAAGGCTAATTATTTAGTTATTTATTTGGCCGTGCAGGGTCTTCATTGCTGTTCGCAGCTTTCTCTAGTTGTGACAAGTGGGGACTACTCCTTGTTGTGGTTCTCATTTTGGTAGCCTCTCTTGTTGTGTAGCACAGGCTCTAGGCTTTCGGGCTCAGCAGTTGTGGCACATGGGCTAAGTTGTTCCACAGCAGGTGGGATCTTCTTGGATGACCGAAGAAGACCCATGTCTTCTTGGGACCGAACCCATGTCCATTGCATTGGCAGGTGGATTCTTATCTACTGTACGACCATGGAAGCCCAAACTTTTCTTCTCTTTAACTTTTCCCTCACTTTTGGAAACTTTCTTTTGCCTGACAGTAGAATCTGTCCCATTTTTTAATTTAAATTTTGCATTTGCCTTAAGCTCTTTGTCCATCTCCTTTCACCTTTGTTTTCCTCCATGGTGATTTCCGTTCATAGTCAGTTTCAACACTTATAGAATCATTTCTTAGTAAATCACCTACCAGTTTGACCACAGCACCTTATCATGCGAAACTCTTAATCCAGCCAAACTTAATTTATTCTTTCTTTCTGTTCTAAAATATATTTTAAGTCAATATTTGAAGGTAAATACATATTGGCCTTCATTTTTAACACCTTCCTTCCATTTATTTTCCAATAACATAATTTTTTGTAATCTTATTTCAGATTGGGAGATTTGTCTCAATACCAGAAGGTCAGCACCTCAATGGAATATTTTGAATGGGAAAAAAATCCAACGTGGTAGACATGTTAAGATTCACAAGGTATAATTCCTTCCCTTCCACTAGTGGAAGATTGACAGTTCCATAAAATAGAAAAGCAGCACAATAACCATGACAGATTTTGAGGCTTGTATCATTCACCTGTTTTTCAGTCTCTGAGCAATGTGAATTTGAAATACTTGAAATACTTGAAATACCCCTCACAATATATTTCTTTACATAGAATTCACTTGGCTAAATATTCCCATATATGTCATTCTGATGAAGTTTTGGATAAATCATTTCAGTTTGGTCAACTATCAGCTTAACTCTGTAAGAATCCTTATGAAAGTAAAGAATACAATAGAGCTTTGTTGCAGAATGATCACTTCATTTTGCTTGAAAGCAGTGAGGCCTGGAACCATGAATTGCAGTGAAAATGAAAGAAAAAAAAAAAACTTCAATCATACCAATTTGTTTCTCTTATTTTTAAAGACTAATGATGTTAAGCATAAACATGGTCAGCTGATCTTTGACAAAGGAGCAAAGGAAATGGAATATAGAAATATAATTCTTTTCAACAGATGATGCTGGAACAGCCAGACATCCACATGCAAAAGAATGAATCTAGACACTGACCTTAACACTCTCAACAAAAGTTAATTCAAAATGCATTGCAGCCCTAGGTATTAAATACAAAACTGTAAAACTCCTTGAAGATAACATAGGCAAAAACTTAGAAGCCCTTGGGGTATGACAATACTTTTTTAAATATAACATGGAAGACATGATCCGTAAAAGAAATAATTGATAAACTGACATTGTTAAAATTAAAAATTTCTGCTCTGCTGAAGGCATTGTCCAGAGAGTGAGAAGGCAAACACAGATTTAGAGAAAATATTTGCAAAAGACAACTGATAAAAGACTCTTAAGAGTCAACAATAAGAAAACAAATAGCTGGTTTAAAATGGACTGAGACCTTAATAGACACAGCAGCAAAGAAGACATACAAATAGCAAATAAGCCTGTGAAAAGATGGTCCACATTATATATCATCAGAAAAAAGAGAGAGAGGGCCTTCCTGAGCTCTACTGTAAATATAAGCACACACACCCTTTAGTAACCCTGCCCTAGCCATCCATACTCATGCACCTCACTAGAAACCAGAGCCTCTTGTTCCTAGAGGAAATGACAGGCTGCACCCAACAGAAACACAGAGGGCAGGCTGCTTATTCATTGGGATTCAGCCTAGAAAGGAGAATTCACTGAAGAGGTTTATTCCATTGTTTTAATTTGGGAGGGAGGAGGTAGAAGGAAGTTCCAGAGGGGGTCAGACAGCCCAGAAATTCAGACAAGTGGCATATCTCTTCTCACCAAACTTTGCTCTGCTCCCTGCTATAATCTTTAACAACCTTTGGCCCTGACCTCAAGGTTCTTCCACTTCAGGACCACCAAACACTGCTCCTACTTCTGATGGATAAAAATATTTAGGATAGGAGTGGGGGACACTAATTTGATGTAACAGTAAGTCCTGAGGGTACCCATATAGATGGCTCCCAGGTGCCAAGCAGAACCTGAGGCCAGGAATGATGAAGGTGGCATAAAACTATTGAACCAGATGTGAATTTCTCATTTGAATGAATCTCATTTGAGAACTGCAGTTGAATGCTGAACACATGGGGTCTAAGGACCCTGACTCTCTTCAAAGTCAAAAACCCCAGTGCAACTCACTAGTCAGCCTTCTGGGTTCTGCACCTGTGAATACAACCATCAATGAACTGTGTAGTACTCTAGTAGGTACTCATTGAAAAAAAAAAAAATCTACATATAAGTGGACCTGTTCAGATCAACCCTTGTTGTTCAAGGGTCAACTGTAATGATATATATTCATTATAGTATCATACAGGGTATTTTCACTGCCCTAAAAGTCCTCTGTGCCCTGCTTATATATTCTACCAATCACTTTCAGTAATCCCTGGCAATCACTGATCTCCAATTTTGTCTTTTCCAGAGTATATTATAGTTGGAATCATACAGTATTTAATCTTTCCAGAATGGCTTCTTTCACTTAATATATGTGCATTTAAGTTCTTTTCATGGCCTGATAGTTCATTCACTTTAGCTCTGGTAATCTGTTGTTTCTTATCTGTTCACCTGAAGGACATCTTGACTGCTTCCAAGTTTTGCAGTTATGAGTAAAACTGCTATAAACGTTCATGTGCAAAGAAACAACCCCCACCCCCCAAATCAGAGCATGCATGTACTGGTTTTTGTGTGGACATACATTTTCAGCTTACTTGGGTAAATATCAAAGAGTGTGACTACTGTATTACTTGGTAGGATTATGTTTAGTTTTGTAAGCAATCACCAAATTGTATCCCAAAGTGGCTGTACAATTTTGTATTTCCACCAGCACTGAATGAGCTTTCCTGTTCTACATCTTCACCAGTGTTTGTCATTATTAGTATCAGATTTTGGCCATTCTCAGGTTTGTAGTGGCCTGCCTGTCTCTGTCTGTCTCGGCAGGTAGCTTAAAGTCTGATCTAGACTCTCTGGTTATTTGTTTTTAATACCAGGATAATCATTGTTTAAATCGGAATTGGGACAGAAAGGTCTCTGACTTCTGGGGGGCTTATTTTGGTTAGGAAGAAAGGAGAAGCATTGATTACACAAGAGAATCCATAATGGCTGAAGAAGTGAAGTTTGGGCTCCTTTTGACTGCTCAGTTTCCTTTTCAAAATCTTGGGGACCTCTACGTTTTCCCTTGGGGAGAGCAAATGGAGTCAAAGACCCGGGCTCACGTACCTGGGGATCATTTTATATTTTAATGTGACATCAAGAGTAAGTTACTTTACTTGATAAGCCTCTTTTGCTTAAAATGTCCTCTGTGGGTTCTCGGGCTGTCCAACTTCTGTGACCCCATGGATGCCAGGTGGCTCTGCCCATGGCATTTTCCAGGCAAGAATACTGGAGTGGGTTGCGGTTTCCTACTCCAGGGGATCTTCTCCATCTAGAGATGAAACCTGCCGTCTCCTGCATTGCCAGGTGGATTCTTTACCAGGAGACAACTGGCAAGCCCCCAAACTTTACTGGGCTTGTCCTCAGCTTGTGGCCCAGCAGCGTCACTGGGCCTTAGCCACTCTCTGCTTTGCCGCATCCTAGCCCCGCCCACCGGAGAAGGCAATGGCACCCCGCTCCAGTACTCTTCCTGGAAAATCCCATGGATGGAGGAGCCTGGTGGGCTGCAGAGCATAGGGTCTCGAAGAGTCAGACACAACTGAGCGACTTCACTTTCACTTTTCACTTTCATGCATTGGAGAAGGAAATGGCAACCCACTCCAGTGTTCTTGCCTGGAGAATCCCAGGGACGGGGGAGCCTACTGGGCTGCCATCTATGGGGTCGCACAGAGTCGGACACGTCTGAAGCAACTTAGCAGCAGCAGCCCCGCCTACTCGTCGGAGTTAAGTTCGAGACTGGAAGCAGAAGTGCGCCTCCGGGAATGGCGTGGTCTCTGTGGCCCTCTTCCGCAGCTTACATTATCGGTTGGCATCCTATCCGGCCAGACCCAAGCCCAGGTTCTGCGAGTCTGGGGTGGCCTTTGGAGAACGGGGAAGGATCATGGGTGTGATAGAAGGCGCGACCTGTTCGGGACCGCAGCGCCTATTGCCAAGCTTCTATTTCCTGTCCACCCTCTTTAAAAAGCCTCGCCCAAGTCAGACTGCATTTCCGTAAGAAGATGTCCATTCTTGTGTCTCATTTTCTTCCGTTAATGACGTGTCTTGAAGTTCTCATTAGTTCACGGAGATCTGCCTTTTTTTTTTTTTAAACCTCTTTTACAGCTCTGTTGTGTGGAATCATCCTGTTGGTGGACGATTGAGTTGTTCCCATCTGCATGGGATTGTCCATGTTTCTTCATATTTATGGACTTAGGATTTTAAATTTTAAGGTCGATTTTTAGAACTTGAGTTTTGGGGTCATAGGTGCTGTTCGTATATACTGCAAACTGCCCCCTTGTTCTGTTTTGAGTCCTCAGAGCTATATTCTGTATGCAGCAAGCTGCATATCTCTTAGTTTTAATCTTAACTGTAGATGCTTTGGATGTTTACACAATGTGATATCATCCAGGAATGGCAGGATGATATTCTTCCTTTATTATCTTCTAACCTATCATGTCTCCCCATCCTTGTCCACTCTCCCCAATTTACTGTGCTGTCTGTAACATGCTTAGAGAAGGAGCTATTCTTTTTCTGTGTTTCAAATGCCTTCAGCTTTTATCTAGTAAATTGAAACACTTGCTGTATATTTTTGACATGTTTTCAGGTTTAAAGACATTTCCTTTTATGCTGCTTTTTTTGTTTACTAACATTATTTTTTGTAATAATTTTCATTGTTGTTATTGTTCAGTTGCTAAGTCATGCCTGACTCTTTGTGACCCCATGGATTGTAGCTCTCCAGGCTTCTCTGTCCTCTCCCAGAGTTTGCTCAGATTCATGTCCATTGAGTCAGTGATGCTATCTAACCATTTCATCCTCTGCTGCCCTCTTCTCCTTTTGCCTTCAGTCTTTACCAACATCACGGTCTTTTCCAATGAGTCAGCTCTTCACATCAAGTGGCCAAAGTATTGGAGCTTCAGCTTTAGGATCAGTCCTTCCAGTGAATATTCAGGCTTGATTTCTATTAAGATTGACTGGTTTGATCTCCCTAATCCAGGGAACTCTCAAGAATCTTCTCCAGCACCACAGTTCGAAAGCATCAATTCTTCGGTGCTCAGCCTTCTTTATGGTCCAACTCTCACATCCCTGCATGACTACTGGAAAAACCATTGCTTTGACTATATGGATCTTTGTCAGCAAAGTGATGTCTCTGCTTTTTAATAAGCTATCAAGATTTGTCATAGCTTTCCTTCCAAGGAGCATCTTTTAATTGTAATAGTTTTATTGAGATATAATCACATGTAACTAAAGTGTATAATCCAACATATTTTAGTGTATTCCCAGAGATGTGATAACCTCACCGCAATCTAATTTTAGAAAATTTTCATCATCCCAGAAAGAAATCCCATACACATTAGCACTCACTCCCCATGCCTCACTACCCACCAGGCCCAGGCTACCGCTAGTCTGTTTCTTGTTTTTATAGACTTGTCCATTCTGGACATTTTGTATACATGTTATCATATAATATTTTGTCTTTTGTGAATGGCTTCTTTCACTTAGTATAATGTTTTCAAGGTTCACATTGTAGGAAGTACAGTACTTAATTCCTGTTAATGGCCAAGTAATATTCTTTTGTGTGGATATATCACATTTATCCACTCACAATTTAATGGGCATTTGGGTTATTTTCCACATTTTGGCTATTGTAAGTAATGCTGCTGTGAGCTCTCCTGCTAAAGTTTTTGTGTGGACTTATTTTCATCTCTGTTGGGTTTATACCTAGGAGTGGAATGCTGATTCTTATGATAATCGTATATGTAACCTTTTGATAAACTGCAAATATTTCTAAAGGGGCTGCACCATTATTCTTTCCCGCCAGCAAATAAGAGTCTCCACAGATTTCTCCACAAATAAGATTTCTCCACATCCTCACCAGTTGTTAGTCTTTTTGATAATAATTATCAAAATGAGTGTCAGGTAGTATCTTGTGGTTTTAATTTGCATGTCCTTGGTGGTTCAGTTAAGTTCAGTTGCTCAGTCATGTCCGACTCTTTGCAACCCCATGAATCGCAGCATGCCAGGCCTCCCTGTCCGTCACCAACTCCCAGAGTTCACTCAGACTCACGTCCATTGAGTCCATGATGCCATCCAGCCATCTCATCCTCGGTCGTCCCCTTCTCCTCCTGCCCCCAATCCCTCCCAGCATCAGGGTCTTTTCCAATGAGTCAACTCTTCGCATGAGGTGGCCAAAGTACTGGAGCTTCAGCTTTAGCATCATTCCTTCCAAAGAAATCCCAGGGTTGATCTCCTTCAGAATGGACTGGTTGGATCTCCTTGAAGTCCAAGGAACTCTCAAGAGTCTTCTCCAACACCACAGTTCAAAAGCATCAATTCTTCCGTGCTCAGCTTTCTTTACAGTCCAACTCTCACATCCATACATGACCACAGGAAAAACCATAGCCTTGACTAGACGGACCTTAGTTGGCAAAGTAATGTCTCTGCTTTTGAATATACTATCTAGGTTGGTCATAACTTTTCTTCCAAGGAGTAAGCGTCTTTTAATTTCATGGCTGCAGTCACCATCTGCAGTGATTTTAGAGCCCAAAAAAATAAAGTCTGACACTGTTTCTACTGTTTCCCCATCTATTTCCCATGAAGTGATGGGACCAGATGCCATGATCTTCATTTTCTGAATGTTGAGCTTTAAGCCAACTTTTTCACTCTCCTCTTTCACTTTCATCAAGAGGCTCTTTAGCTCCTCTTCACTTTCTGTCATAAGGGTAGTGTCATCTGCATATCTGAGGTTATTGATATTTCAGTGATTTTAGAGCCCAAAAAAATAAAGTCTGACACTGTTTCTACTGTTTCCCCATCTATTTCCCATGAAGTGATGGGACCAGATGCCATGATCTTCATTTTCTAGTTTACCATTAATCTCTGACAGGATATATCTTAGTTTTCACACTCAAAAATACATTTTCTAAGCCTCTTAGTTACATAGAATAGAAAATTGTCTTTCAAAATATTTCTGCTGCTACTCTGCTGCTAAGTCACTTCAGACGTGTCCGACTCTGTGTGACCCCATAGACGGCAGCCCACTAGGCTCCTCTGTCCCTGGGATTCTCCAGGCAAGAATACTGGAGTGGGTTGCCATTTACTTCTCCAATAAAAATATTTCTATATTATATAATATCTTCACATAAAATGCATAATATCAGGTTTCCCTGCCCACTGCATCCCTTCTTTACAAGTAAAAGATAAATATATCTTCTTTACTGCTGTGCTAACCCAGTCTTAGCTCCAACTGTAAAGTTCTGGTTTTCATGCACTAAATAGGTTGACTGTTTTTTATTAACTCCTCTATAAAGTTGCCAGGATTATGAATACCAGCTTCATAACAAACATTCTTTCCCTTATCCCAGCTATGACTCCTAATGCACTCTAACTGCTGTCAAGTAGGAAGCTTAGGGAAATGATGATAGGGATGAGGGGATCTGATCAGGGCTACAATCAGTGGTGACACAGAGAAAAGACACCCAGAGTGTAACTTAGATCTCAAAACATTACTGTGGAATTCTCTGCACTATGATACTGTGTTCTTGGGAGGAGTACTTTTAAAAGCTGTCTGGGTCTTAGAGTCTTAGGGTGAAGGGTGGGGAGAAGAGATACTCTCAAAAAAGTGTGCTCTTAACTGAATTCTTAGTGAGATAATGTTATGCAAACAGGCCAAAAATGGTCCCTGTTTAATGGTCTCAGTGTCACCTGTGTTATTTACCTCTTCACAGTAGGTTAGAAATATCAACTCAAAGTCCACTTGTGTCAAACTCAAATTCTTACAATCCAATGGTTTCAAGCATAGTCCAAATAAACACAGTTTTGCCATTTAGATCCTATCTAGTTCACATACCCTGTGAAACTGCTCCCAAATCTGCTACCTCTAACTAAGATAAATGCTGTCAACTATAAAGACCTCAAATTGTTGCTGCCCTTTGGGGCTTTCTACCCAAAGGCTCCCACCTTGTCTCACTGAAAAAAAAATCATTAGGCAATGTTGGGTACTATCAGACATTTTTAGTGTTATTGAGAGTATCATACTATTTTCTACTTTGATCTATTGTGCTATGTTCAGTCACTGAGTCAGGTCCAACTCTTTGAGACCCTATGGATGATAGCCTGCCAGACTCCTCTGTTCGTGGAATTTTGCAGGCCAGAATACTGGAGTGGGCCACCGTTTCCTTCTCCAGGGGATCTTCCCAGCCTAGGGATCGAACCTTCATCTCCTGCGCTGGCAGGTGGATTCTTTACCATGGAGCCACCAGAGAAGCCCATATATGTATAGGTATAATATATATGTATAAATGTGTGTCTGTGTGTGTGTGTGTATATATATATACACACACATACACATACATATATGTATATAATAGATATAAATAAATCACTTTGCTGTACACCTGAAACTAACATGACATATATATTAATATGCTTCAATTAAAATTTTTCAAACAAACTTTTAACAGAAGTTTTAAGCATTATCACAACACCGTTACCACACACCCCCAAGTTAACAGTTTTTCTTGATATTATCAGTGGTCTTTGGCCAAAGGTTACCAGGAACACACACAGTTAAGCAAGTTGGATTTATTACTTATTGCAGCAAGGCAGAATGCACACTATAGTGAACTGTGGGATGTCTTAATAAGAGAGTGTTAGAAAAGACTTCAGAGAAGGCGATGGCACCCAACTCCAGCACTCTTGCCTGGAAAACCCCATGGACAGAGGAGCCTGGTGAGCTGCAGTCCATGGGGTCTTGAAGAGTCGGACATGACTGAGCGACTTCACTTTCACTTTTCACTTTCATGCACTGGAGAAGGAAATGGCAACCCACTCCAGTGTTCCTGCCTGGAGAATCCCAGGCATGGGGGAGCCTGGTGGGCCTCTGTCTATGGGGTCACACAGAGTCAGACACAACTGAAGCAACTTAGCAGCAGCACAGCAGAAAAGACTTATTAAGGCATTTGGTTTTGTACACATGAAGGTTACATAATTTTGTAAATCATTATTACCTCAATAAAAATAAACTTAAAAATTACTTTAAAAAAAAAAAGGAAGGGACTTCCCTGGTAGTTCCATGGCTAAGACTCCCAGCTTCCAATGCAGAGGATCCAGGTTCAATCCCTGGTCAGAGAACTAGATCTCATGTGCCCCAACAAAGACCTGGTGCAGGCAATAAATAAATAAATAAATATTTTTTAAAGAAAGAAAGGGAAACATTGCTCTTGATAAACATATTAGCAAATTTGCTCATAAGTTTAATGAAAAAATCATAGATTATTTTAACATTCAGGAAGGTTGCTTTAAAGGGCATCCAGTATAAAACTACTGACTCAGAAGCACACTGCATGGAGAAGGGAATTGCAGCCCACTCCAGTATTCTTGCCTGGAGAATTCCATGGACAGAAGAGCCTGATAGGTTACAGTCCATGGGGCCTTAAGAGTTAGACACGACTGAGTGACAAACGCTTGACTAGAATGCTTAAAAGAATGGAGCTGTACTGCTGAACTAACTCAGCATTGAGAGGGAGCAAGCTTTTTTATAATAAATCACTTTGAGGGAAAAAAAAGTACACTGCATATTGGAGTTTAAAAATGTCATTCCAAGGATCAAAAGTGTGAGTTGTAAGTCAATGTGCTTTTTCAAGCTATAGTGATATTTTCCAAGGGACGGTGATATTTAAAATTGTAGTTTAATCCAACAACAATACCTTTTTTCCCATTTTGGTAGAAATAGCTATTTTTGAAGGCAAATTCTCTAGTTTTTGAACGAATTTGTCAGTGTTGAGCATTTTTAGACTTTGTCCATGTCTGTTGATCTTTGTTAATTGAGAACCTAAAATCGTAAAACTTAAAAGGAATGTATCTTTATGGTCCCAGCTGAAACCAGGAACTTTGTAAATGCCATTACTAAGACTTAACATTAAAGAAATTTTAACATACTTCTCTAATCTATAAAAAAGAATTGGGAGTTTCCCTGGTGGCTCACTTGGTCATAACTTTCTTCCAAGGAGTAAGCGTTTTTTAATTTCATGGCTGCTATTACCATCTGCAGTGATTTTGGAGCCCAAAAGAATGAAGTCTGACACTGTTTCCACTGTTTCCCTATCTATCTGCCATAAAGTGATGGGACCAGATGCCATGATCTTAGTTTTCTGAATGTTGAGCTTAAAGCCAACTTTTTCACTCTCCTCTTTCACTTTCATCAAGAGGCTTTTAGTTCCTCTTCACTTTCTGCAATAAGGGTGGTATCATCTGCATATCTGAGGTTACTGATATTTCTCTCAGCAATCTTGATTCCAGCTTGTGCTTCTTCTAGCCCAGCATTTCTCATGATGTACTCTGCATATAAGTAAATAAAGACCAACTTAGATCGCATATTAAAAAGCATAGACAACAAAGGTCCATCTAGTCAAGGCTGTGGTTTTTCATGACAAGTGGTCATGTATGGATGTGAGAGTTGGACTATAAAGCAAGCTGAGTGCCAAAGAATTGATGCTTTAGAACTGTGGTATTGGAGAAGACTCTTGAGAGTCCCTTGGACTGCAAGTAGATCCAACCAGTTCATCCTAAAGGAGGATCAGTCCTGGGTGTTCATTGCAAGGACTGATGCTGAAGGTGAAACTCCAGTACTCTGGCCACCTCATGTGAAGAGTTGACTCATTGGAAAAGACCCTGATGCTGGGAGGGATTGGAGGCAGGAGGAGAAGGGGACGCCAGAGGATGAGATGGCTGGATGGCATCACCGACTTGATGGACATGAGTTTGGGTAAACTCTGGGAGTTGGTGATGGACAGGGAGGCCTGGCGTGCTGCAATTCATGGAGTCGCAAAGACTCGAACATTACTGAACTGAACTGAACTGGTGGCTCAGTAGTAAAGAATCCACCCACCAGTGCAGGAGACACGAGTTCAATCCCTGGTCTGGGCAGGTCCCACATGCTGCAGAGCAACTAAGCCCAAGCACCACAACTACTAAACCCAGTTCCACAACTACTGAAGCCCATGCACTGCAACTAGATAGTAGCCCCCACTCACTGCAACTAGAGAAAAGCTCACACAACAATGAAGACCCAGCACAGCCTAAAATAAATAACATTATTATCTCTTTTTTTTAAGCTGTAAGAGCCACACATTGCAGTGAATTGTTACACCTCTAAGTCTCTTAATCAGGAAGAGTTCTCCTTTCCTCTTTCTCCTCCAAACTGGATATTTCTGATTATGTCCTTTATATGTCATTAGCGTGTCCTCTGTCCCCTTCTCTTACCCTTCTTCTATAAACTGCTAATTAGATGAAAGGATTTGTTAGGATTTTTTTTTTTTAGCAAAAAGTATTTATAATTGATATTGTCTGTTATTGCATCATATCAGAACTCATGGTGTCCAGGTGTCTCTTTTAAGATGTTAAGATTCATCAGCTTGATCTTCCTTTATAAGTTGCCCAGCACATTTATTTGGTCTTAAAATTATCCCCTTCAGATTTCTTCTTAGTTACAAAAACAATGGGGGAGGGGGTCACTTAATGGGGAAACCTGCATACCACCTTAACCAAGTGATCAAAATTAACATCAGTAATCAGACACACTGTCATCATATGCCTCCTGAAGTGATTCACTGAGGACAAGCATCAGTTACAAAATACATCATCCAAGAACAAACTTTGTGAATCTAACCATGAGAAAACAACAGACAAAAACTGAGATGTAATCTGTAAAACATTTGACCTGGAACTTTTCAAACCTGGAAAGATGAAGAAAGGCTGAGGGACTGGTCCAGATTAAAGAAGATGAAAGAAACATAGTCTGAGGGCATAATTCTGGATGGGAAATTTTAAAGTGGCTGCTGTAAAGGATATTATTGGACTAGTTGGTAAAATTCTGCATATGACTTATATGTTAGATAATAAATATTAAATCCTGGTTTTGATCGTGTTAGGGAAAGTCCCAAGTTCCTATGACACTCTGAAATATATAGGAAAAAAGGGTCTGACACCTGCAATTTCCTCTAAGTAGTTTCCTCTCAATATTCTTGATGAAACACACACACACCCCTATAGAGAAGAGAAAGAAAGCGAATGTGACAGAACTTTAACAATTAGTAAAGAGTATAGGGAAGCTCATCATTTTTACACTAATTTTTACAACTTTTGAGTTTGAAATTTCAAAGCTAGAAATTAAAAATAAATATTCCCATTCACTTTTCACCTAATATGTTAGTAACCATTGATTGTCATTGCCTAAGTGCATTAATTAATGGTGACTTTCTGATTCTAGCATTTTCTTCATAATAAATGAAATTTAGAATAAAGTTTGTATGATTATTCTGGAAAGAACTTTCCTGTATCACAACTATTTAGTAATAATAAAATGTTGTTCATAAAGGAGGGGACAGGATGATACAGGCTTGATTTTTTTTTTTTTTACAAATTTTCAGAATAACAAAATTATATCCTGGCCACCTCCAGCAGTGACCATTGACCATTTTTTAGTAACATTATGGACTCATGGCTTTGTTTTATATTTGGTGTATTTCAACTGCTTGTAATCATTACTTTTTATTAAATTGTTCCATCATAAGCCAGTGGGAACCTTCTTAAGTTTTCTCCTGTGTGGTAGATTCCTTCCTTTCTGGTATAAACTGTTCCAGGTTTATGCTAAACATTTCTTGTTTCACACTGAACATAGTTTCCAAAGGAGTCCTGGTTTCTTATACAGAGGAATTTTAATGCTAGAGGACTCATTGCTCCTGAGTTGTTAGTGACACTAGGCAATTTTGGTGGCTCAATCTAGGGAAAAGTTAAAAAAAAAAAAATAAGAACATACTGTATTCCCAATTCCTAGTTGTTCTTGGATAGGGAGATAAATTCTTTACTGTATTATGTGTATCTATATGTGCATTTGGGTGCATGTGGTTACTCTGAAGCTAGTATGAGGAAGCTTTCAAGGCCTCTAAGTGTTGAATATCTGTCAGGTCCAGAATCTCATGGCTTCTTTCTTTGTTTCTAGGTCTTCATGCTCAGAACCCTGCCAGCCAGGCGGGAGACACACAAAAGAAAGAATGGCTGCAGGATTTCTGACAACTTGGTCACAGGTATGTGGGAAGTTACTCTTTCCAAAAAAAATCACTGTTTCCAAAGGGTACATCTCTTGTCCATGACCCAGAACTTCACAGTCCAACCAGGCTAGCCTCAGAGTCCCTCAGTTCTTTGGGCTTCTTGGAATGGGAGAGAGAGAATGTTTAAGGAAAGGCTTCAACATTTATTTTGTGTTTCAGATAATCCCCCAGGGTGAGTGTTAGTTCCATATTCTGCTGGGTGCCATGAAGGAAAATAAAGACTTTTTTTCACTAGGAAAAACATTCATTTTCCAAGTATTTTTCTCATTCTGTAGTATGCTCAATCTGTACTAGATCTTGAATAAGATTAGAAGACTCCTTGCAACCTAGTTGTGGCAATATCAGCTAAGCTGTGTTAGAAAAGCTTCTAAAAACCATGAGCCTGAAAGAGATGGTCCAGTGAATGAGAACAGAAGTGGAAGTTTCCAAGAACTTGGGTGAAATGACGAGAGGCTTCTGAAGAATGTCTGAGCTACTACACATTGGGTCTTCTCCCCAAGTCCTCTCAGCCTCACCCATTCAGTCTTTCTGGTTCAGAGTTAGAGATAGTTCTTGGCTGAACTTGAATGTATACATTTTAGGACTTGGTGACCTTCAAGGAAGTGTCAGTGGACTTTTCACAGGAGGAGTGGGCTCTGCTGGCCCCCACTGAGAAAATCCTGTACAGAGATGTGATGTTGGAGAACTTTAGGAACCTGACCTCAGTGGGTAAAGTTGGCCTCATTCCTTCATATTCATTTGTTCATGCATGTACTAGTTCTTCATCACTTGTCTCTTCCAGGAACTGAAAAGAACAGCTACACATGGTAAATACAGAATGGATGGTTCCTGCCCTTGTGGGGCAGTCTTATCACTTCCCAAGAAAATTCACTGATTGTATTTCCTCAGTCCTTAAAAAATTTAGGTAATTTACAGATCTTGGGCTTAGAATTCAAGGTCCGATCATGTGGGGAAAGGTGTGTGGGTGTTTGTCTTATGGTGCTCTGTGAAAGGGCTATGTAATCTGATTCTTTTGCTGCTCTTGCCTATCTTCAGAATCCTTGAAAACCAAAGTACTGGAATCAGTTTTGTGGAAAGATTCCTTGTCTCCTTCACAGTCTGCCCACATCATGTGTCTTTCCCCATGAGCAGGGTATCATCTCTGCAAACACAGTCCAATCACTGAGGTGGCACAGGAAGAACTGAGGCCAGAGGGAAGAGGAATTCTCCAAAGTGCTTGTACAGGTGAGTCCCAGGCAGGAAGAGGTTATTGTATGGAATAGCCACAGCCTGTGAGGGCTGGTACAGTTGTCAGTCATTGTGAGATAAGAAGACTGAGACCATTACATGAGCTTTCTGTCTCAAGCCTCCAGAATTCTATGTAAAATATCTCTCATTTCCGTTGCTTCTTCCTATCATTGGCATCTTTTCCCAGGGCCAAGTTCCTAAATTAATTTCTCTGATCACTGGTTACAT
This sequence comes from Aepyceros melampus, assembly GCA_006408695.1. Lineage (NCBI taxonomy): Eukaryota > Metazoa > Chordata > Mammalia > Artiodactyla > Bovidae > Aepyceros > Aepyceros melampus. Next base: position 191,231 of record SJXQ01001477.1, read on the forward strand.
CTTCTCTCTCACATTTTCCTCCTATATTTAGTGTTATTAATTGAAAACAAATCCATAGCATGCCTGCCTCCTTTTTTCTTTCACCCATACTTTTTCTCCCAATAATTATAAAAATATTTCCCCATTCATTTTCAGATGGGGTTACTCAACTTAAATCAAAAGATGTAATTCTCATGCAGAATGTTCCTGGAGAAAAAACTGCCAATGGTATAAAAATGATGAGATTCACTAGAAATGATTCCTGTTTTTTAAGACTAGATCTCTGTGAATTTCAAGGAATTAAAATAGCAGCAGCACCCAAGCAAGAGGAGACAGTTGAGGCAAGTAGAATTCACTCATCAGAAAGCTGCATTAGGGAATCCTTTATTAATCCCATAAAATTGGAAAAATCTCCAAACCTACCTCAACACTTGCAGCCTTGCAGAGAATATCAAAAAGTAAACATTTACTTGGGCTTCCGTGATAGTGCAGTGGTAGAGAATCTGCCTGCCAATGCAGGAGACCAGGTTCAATCCCTGAGTTGGGAAGATCTTTTGGAAAAGGAAATGACTACTCACGCCAGTATTCTTACCTAGGAAATCCCATGGACAGAGGAACCTGGTGGGCTACAACCCATGAGGTCACAAAGGAAACACAACATAGCGACTAAACAACAACAACAAACATTTACTTAAATGTAATTCCACTATTAAGTATTTAGTAAATCATTCATTCTTCACCCATGATTAGAAAAACTTGATAATCAGGATGCTCTTTGATGGAATGAATTCCATGGGGCCTTGGGAAGAGTATTCAGCTATTTCAACTTGAAAGAATAAGGCAAAAAATATACACACACCCTGAAAATGGCAAAAATGTTAGTCATAATAATATACTTCCTATCTATGGCAGGATCCACATGGAATGCATTCCTGTGTAATAAAGTGAGAAAGCCTTCGTGTGTGTTAAGTCACTTCAGGCGTGTCCGACTCTCTGCGACCCTATGGACTGTAGCCTGCCAGGCTCCTCTGTCCATGGGATTCTCCAGGCAAGAATACTGGAATGGGTTGCCAGGCCCTTCTCCAGGGGATCTTCCCAACCCAGGGATCAAACCCAGGTCTCCTGCGTTGCAGACAGATTCTTTACTGTTTGAGCCACCAGGGAAGCCCCAAGAAAGCCTTTAGTCATCATTTACTCCTTTTTCTGTAGGCATCAACCGACCCTGGTGAGAACCCATTGGAATGTAATCACTGTAGAAAATTCTTCAGAAAGAATTATCACCTTATTTGTACAAGATATTGCAAAGGCGAGAAATGCTACAAATATAAAGAATATGGGAAAGACTTCGGCCATCCCTCAACTCTTAGGAGTCATTTGAGTACTCATATTGGAGAGAAAATTCTTGAATTCAGTGATTGTGGAAAAACTTTTAATCAAGAGTCACCCCTTAGGAAACACTTCAGAACTCTCACAGGACAAAAATCTGAGTGTAATCAACATTTTATGTCCTTCAAATTACACTCTTCCTTCTCAGTACATGAACAAAACCTACTGAAGAGAAACTCCATGAATGCAGTGACTGTGGAAAAAGATCTTCCCATAGTGGCCACAAAAAAACATGTACTGTGGAAGAAAGCTCAAAATGTAATGGACATGGGAAAATTTTCACTTGCCCCTTGTCCCTTCAGATATGTATGAGACCTCACACTGGAGAGAAAGCTTATGAATGTAGGGACTGTGGGAAAGCCTTTGTTTTTCAATCTTCCTTTAAGAAACACATAAGATCACACACTGGAGAGAAACCTCATGAGTGTAATCACTGCAGAAAATCCTTCAGCCAGAGCTCTCATCTTAACATTCACAAAAGAACTCACACTGGAGAGAAACCTCACGACTGTAAGGAATGTGGCAAGGCTTTCACTGTTCCTTCATCCTTTCAGAAACATATGAGAACTCATACTGGAGAGAAACCCTATGAATGCAGTGACTGTGGGAAAGCCTTTATTGATCAGTCATCCCTTAAGAAACATACCCGATCTCACACTAGAGAGAAACCTTATGAGTGTAATCACTGTGGAAAATCCTTCAGCACAGGCTGTTATCTCATTGTGCACAAGAGAGCTCACACTGGAGAGAAAACCTATGCATGTAAAGAATGTGGGAAGGCCTTTAGGAATTCCTCTTGCCTAAGAGTGCATATGAGAACTCACACAGGGGAGAAGCCTTATAAATGTATCCAGTGTGGAAAAGCATTCAGCACTAGCACTAACCTTATCATGCACAAGCGAATACATACTGGGCAGAAGCTCTGTGAATGAAATGACTACAAGCTAGCCCTAAGGGTTCCTTCCCCCTTCAGTCATTTTCGAATACACTCTGGAGAGAAACCATATTAGGACCAATTTAGAAAGCCATCAGGTACAACTCTTGAGTTACATTATACTGGGGCAACGTTGTAAATGTTATGGTTCTGTGATTATATTTATCAGTGAGTATTTAAAGTGTGATGACTCATTAGCTGATGAATATTAAAGATTATATAGCACTCTAAATTCCCCTTGATCTACACACAAAGTTTTGTTTTTGTTTTTCTAGTATTTATGTATTTATTTGGCTACAACAAGTTTTAATTGTAGCATGTAGGATCCTCAGTCTTCATTGTGCATACAAGACCTTTAGTCACAACATACAGGATCTAGTTCCCTGACCAGGAATTGAACCTAGGGAGGCCCTCTGCATCGGAAGTGTGGAGTCTTAGCCACAGGACCACAAGGGAAGTCCCTCACTAAAGCTTACGTATGTAATGTTTTTATTATAAGTAAGTACTAAGTATTGTGTACTTCTCATCAAGATATCTTGGACTGAACTATAGCTTATTTAGAAATACATATTTTAATGTGAAGACTGGGCATATTTTAGTTGTCTTTCAGTTACAGATTTCTAATTGAATTGCATTGTCCACAGAATGCCTGATCTTCATGACATAGATTCAATAACATACAAACAGAAAATTATTAGAGACTTGCTATGTGGCCTAATGTGTGAGATACAAGAAGTTGCTGTCCCAATATCCATTTCTCCCTTGCTTCCTTCAAGTAACAAAACTACAGTTATGTTCAAATTAGCAGTGTAGATAATTTCTGAGGACTCATCTCCCAGCTTTCCTTGCTGCTGTGAGTGCCCATGAGCTCAGTCTTGGCCTGTGAGAAAGAAGCAAGAGGTCACTGCTTGTGGGTTCTAAAGAATTCATGGAAATGGGACCATGGCATCTGGCATTTTCACTTTACCATCTGCCCTCAAGTTTATCTCTTTTTTCTTAGAGAATAGACCAATAAGATGACATTCATAGACTATTCATTATATAATAGACACATAAGATATTTTTTGGCTGTATATAAGTAACAATGAATTGCTTGTTTCTGAATTTCATGTAACATGAGAAAAATAAAATCCTTACTGGTTTAAATCACTCGTGTGGGAAGAATCTGTTACAGTAGATTTCAGTCTTAACTGGTGCATCTCATATATGGTCAAGCTTTAAGAATCCTTCAAGGGAGAGGGAGCATATGTATTCTTATGTCTGATTCATGTGTTGTGTGGCAGAAACCAACACAACATTGTAAAGCAGTTCTTCTCCAATGAAAAAAAATTTTTTTAATCCTTCAAGTATAGTTGAAAACAATGTGTATTCTGTAATTGTTGAGTATAGGTCAGTTTTCATTACAGTCCCAAAGAAAGGCAATGCCAAAGAATGCTCAAAATTACCACACAATTGCACTCATCTCACATGCTAACAAGTTCAATTCAGTTGCTCAATTGTGTCTGACTTTTTTTGAGTAATGCTGAAAATTCTCCAAGTCAGGCTTCAACAGTACATGAACTGAGAACTTCCAGGTGATCAAGCTGGATTTAGAAAAGGCAGAGGAACCAGAGATCAAATTGCTGACATCCATTGCACCATCAAAGCAAGAGAGTTCCAGAAAAACATGGACTTCTGCTTTATTGACTATGCCAGTGCCTTTGACTGTATAGATCACAACAGAGTGTGGAAAATGCTTAAAGAGATGGGAATACCAGACCACCTTACTTGCCTCCTGAGAAATCTGTGTGCAGGTCCAGAAGCAACAGTTAGAACTAGACATGAAACAACAGACTGGTTCCAAATCAGGAAAGGAGTTTGTCAAGGCTGTATATTGTCACCCTGATTATTTAACTTGTATGCAGAATCAGTTCAGTTCACTTCAGTCACTCAGTCCTGTTCGACTCTTGTGACTCCATGAATCGCAGCACGCCAGGCCTCCCTGTCTGTCCATCACCAACTCCCAGAATTCACTCAGACTCATGTCCATCGAGTCAGTGATGCCATCTAGCTATCTCATCCTCTGTCATCCCATTCTCCTCCTGCCCTCAATCCCTCCCAGCATCAGTCTTTTCCCATGAGTCAAGTCTTCGCATGTGGTAGCCAAAGTACTGGAGTTTCAGCTTCAGCATCATTCGCTCCAAAGATATCCCAGGGCTGATTTCCTTCAGAAGGGACTGGTTGGATCTCCTTGCAGTCCAAGGGAATCTCAAGAGTCTTCTCCAACACCACAGTTCAAAAGCATCAGTTCTTCGGTGCTCGGCTTTCTTCACAGTCCAATTCTCACATCCATACATGACTATTGGAAAAACCATAGCCTTGACTAGACGGACCTTTGTTAGCAAAGTAACGTCTCTGATTTTCAATATGCTATCTAGGTTGGTCATAACTTTTCTTCCAAGGAGTAAACGCCTTTTAATTTCATGGCTGCAGTCACCATCTGCAGTGATTTTGGAGCCCAAAAAAACAAAGTCTGACACTGTTTCTACTGTTTCCCCATCTAACAGTGTCAGACTTTGTTTTTTTGGGCTCCAAAATCACTGCAGATGGTGACTGCAGCCATGAAATTAAAAGGCGCTTACTCCTTGGAAGAAAAGTTATGACCAACCTAGATAGTATATTCAAAAGCAGAGACATTACTTTGCCGACTAAGGTCCGTCTAGTCAAGGCTATGGTTTTTCCTGTGGTCATGTATGGATGTGAGAGTTGGACTGTGAAGAAGGCTGAGCGCCGAAGAATTGATGCTTTTGAACTGTGGTGTTGGAGAAGACTCTTGAGAGTCCCTTGGACTGCAAGGAGATCCAACCAGTCCATTCTGAAGGAGATCAACCCTGGGATTTCTTTGGAAGGAATGATGCTAAAACTGAAGCTCCAGTACTTTGGGCACCTTATGCGAAGAGTTGACTCATTGGAAAAGACCCTGATGCTGGGAGGGATTGGGGGCAGAGGAGAAAGGGACGACCGAGGATGAGATGGCTGGATGGCATCACAGACTCAATGGACGTGAGTCTGAGTGAACTCCGGGAGTTGGTGATGGACAGGGAGGCCTGGCGTACTGCGATTCATGGGGTCGCAAAGAGTCGGACACGACTGCGCAACTGAACTGAACTTCCCTTGATGAATCTTTGGAGATTTCATGTATTATTTGGTGTCCACAATATCACAGAGAAAAAATGTCCTTTCTGAAGAAAAATAAACTGGTTAATAGTTTTGGTTTTCTTGAAATAACTATCAAAATGAAGACTGAAAAATATCCCCTAGTAATAGCTGATGTCAGGAGACCTTTGTTGCTATTAGAGAGGGCTCCATTTATTATCTCTAAAGAGAGGGACAGAAATAATCCAGGTAAAGTGGGTTGAAAAATATTAAAGACATATATGTGGCAAATATAAAATAACTATAAAGAGAAGGAAAGAGGAACGTATAGTCTGAAAGGAGTATAAAATATAGGAAAGATTAAAAATTTTAATAGAAGACATAGGAAGAGGTTTAATTTCATAAAGAATCATGTTTAGTGTAGGCATTTGAACACACAGGGTATTCTAACTAATTTGCAAAATGCAATATATACTCTAAGTCAATGACAATCATTATGTGCTGTATCTCCAACAGAGTACATGGGTCTCTAAATGAAGAATTTGATGCGGGTAAACAGGCTTATGGAACATAACTCCTGTTGGAAAAAACTGCACCACATGATAGTTACGAGTTAAGTTGTTTTGTTGCTGCTTTTTGTTGTTATCGATGTTTTTTTGGCCGCACCTCATGGTATGTGGGATCTTAGTTGCCCAACCAGGGCTCAAATCTGCATCCCTTGCATTGGAAAGCAAAGTTTTAACCACTGGACCACCAAGAAGGTCCCAGCAAGTTAAGTTTTATTGGGGGCCAAATAAGAAGTGTATCCTGGGAAACAGCATTTCAGATATTCTGAAAAACTGTTCCAAGGAGGTGAGAGGTGAGCTAAGACAAGAGGAGCTTTTACAACAAAGACAAGGTAACCTGAAAGTCAAAAGATTATTGTTAATTAAAGAAGTTAGATATGTCAAGGTAGGGAATTTAGTGATTTTCCATGTACAGGGAGATGCAAGGGTCTGGGCTCACTGAAATAATTTCTTTGATGTTCTCTTTCACAGTTTCCATGGGTTGCTTTTAGGGGTGAGGGCAAGTAAGATAAACTACTACTTAAAGGAGGGTCAATGGGTCAATCTATAGCCTCTGCTACTGTAGGTGGCCTCAGGGCCACAGTTGATTCTCATTGTCTCCCTCCTGTGCTATCCCAACGCTCACCCCTGCTCATACTCTGCTAGATCAGATGGCTGGAGAAGGCAATGGCACCCCACTCCAGTACTCTTGCCTGGAAAACCCCATGGACGGAGGAGCCTGGAAGGCTGCAGTCCATGGGGTCGCTGAGGGTTGGACACGACTGAGCGACTTCACTTCACTTTTCACTTTCATGCATTGGAGAAAGAAATGGCAGCCCACTCCAGTGTTCTTGCCTGGAGAATCCCAGGAACGAGGGAGTCTGGTGGGCTGCTGTCTATGGGGTCGCACAGAGTCAGACACAACTGAAGCTACTTAGAAGCAGCAGCAGCAGCACATCAGATGGCTTAGTTGGTAGGGGGACCCTGAACCTCATCCCTGAATGTTGTCAGCCCTGGTCATCATTTCTTTCTCATGTTGTATTTTACCTTTTACTGTCAAAACTGGGAAAGGCAATTCCAAGAAATGCCCATTTTCCAATTTTTACATCTTTTTCCTAGAAACATTTTTGCCTTCTCTGGTAGCTCAGCTGGTAAAGAATCCACCTGCACTGCAGGAGAACCTGGTTCAATTCCTGGGTCAGGAAGGTCTGCTGGAGAAGGGATAGGTTACTCACTCTAGTATTCTTGGGCTTCCTGGTGGCTCAGCTGGTAAAGAATCAGCCTGCAATGCAGAAGACTGCCGGAGTCCAACTCCAGCAGCCAGGGATTCAACCTGAAGAGGTGAACAGGTCGGCAAATGAGACAGCCTCTCATTTTTCTTTTGGACTGCCTGTTTATTTCAAGTTTAAGATCTCTTTTATACTTTTACAAAAGCATTAGGCCAGAGGTTTGACATTGTCAGATCCCCCTCTCCCAGATTTATTATCTCCATAAATCATTGTTGCTCTTCAAACAAAGTTCCTGCTTCAGTGATTCTCTGGGAATCAGCCTTATCATCTATTATCTACCTCTTCTAATGTGTCCTATAGTTAACTTGTGATTACATTGTAACTCAGGCTACATTCCTCAGTTTACTACTTATCTTCCTAAGTACTGTTTGCCCTCAATATCCTGAGCTCACTATCTCTTAAAAAGGCTTCTAGCTATAGTGTCTCTAAAAATTCCTAACTTCTATAAGCTATAGTAAAATATGCTAATTTTACAACATTCCTTAAATCTTTAACTTCTAACTATTTTAATTATTTCTAAGCCCTAAATTCAGTAAACTCCTTTGCCATAAACATTCTCCTCACAAATAGGCTTCAGATATGAATCCCTCCCATGGCCTCAATCTACAGCCTACATGCTCATCCTGGAACACTCTTTTGTAAAAAGTCCTTGAACAAATGTCAATGATTAACTTTATTAATTATTTTTTGAGCAATGCTGCAGAAGGCTTTGTGCCTTCTCATGCTCCTCTCAAGAACAATAAGCTCCTTAATATTCCTTTTCAGTCAACTCAGCCAAGGAGAGGAAAAGACAAGTCGGAATTACAAGGCCTAACTCCTTCATCCCTGGATCCGTGCCTGTGGAATGAGGAGAAGGGGCCTGGGGCCGTGCCTCCATTTTGTCAGTAATGCCTAACGCAGCTCCCGACAGAAGACCTGGGTTATTTTTATCACCCCAATAGGAAACTCTGTACCCATTCAGCAATTCTTATTTTGCTCTCTCTACCAGGCCCTGGAAACCAGCAATCTGCTTTCTCTATGGATTTACTTATTCTGCATATTTCAGATAAAAGGAGTCATACAATATGAGACCTTTGTATCTGCATCTTTCACTGAGCATGCTCTTGAAATTAGTATTTCATTTCTTAGAAAAAATTTCTGGCTGTGTTCAGTTCAGTTCAGTCACTCAGTGTGTCCAACTCTTTGTGACCCCATGAACCGCAGCACGCCAGGCCTCCCTGTCCATCACCAACTCCCGGAGTCCACCCAAATCCATGTCCATTGAGTCGGTGATGCCATCCAATCATTTCATCCTCTGTTGTCCCCTTCTCCTCCTGCCCTCTGGCTGTGTAATTGATATTTAATTGCTTCATTCTTTTTTTATGACTGAATAATGTTCCACTGTATGACTGAGCAACTCCACTTTCACTTTTTGCTTTCATGCATTGGAGAAGGAAATGGCAACCCACTCCAGTGTTCTTGCCTAGAGAATCCCAGGGAGGGGGGAGCCTGGTAGGCTGTCATCTGTGGGGTCACACAGAGTCGGACATGACTGAAGTGACTTAGTAGTAGCAGTAGCAGTATATATGTACCACAGTTTGTGTATCCTTTCATCCAGTGATGAGCATTGGGTTATTTCCATGATTTTTAACTGGGAGTAGTGCTGTACATATTGGATTGCATGCACTTATTGGTTTGGCTGAAAAGTAACGTATTATAGAAAAACTTAGACTTTTTTGCCAACCCAATATATTTGTTTGAGTGTTTTCAATGATTTAGAAGTAGAATTGCTGAGTCATACGGTAATTCTCTTTATCCCCAAAACGCACCCCCAAAAAGCTTCCTAAAAGTCTGTCCTTGTCTCAGAATCAGCTTTTTAGGGAGCTGAAAAGCTCCTGGGGGAGCTTGGGGGTGGGGTGTGGGTTGAAAACAATGAAAATGTATTTCTCACAGTTCTACAGGCTGGAACTCTGAGATCTAGGTACCAGTGAAACTGTGAACTTCAGACTGGGACTTGAACCCATTACAATCACTCACCTGGTGTCTCAACTTCCGAGGCTCATATTCTTTGTGTCTCTGCACAGATGGAATTCAGCAAGAGGGAAAGTAGTAGGCATGAAGTTGACTGTTAATATAGGACACTTGTGAGAGATGCAAGCAGGCCATGTGGAGGGGACTCCACCCCAGGTATTGGTGGTGGTGGTGGTGGTTTAGTTGCTAAGTTGTATCTGACTCTTGCCACCCCCATGGACTGTAAACTGCCAGGCTCCTCTGTCCATGGGATTCTCCAGGCAAGAATACTGGAGTGGGTTGCCATTTCCTTCTCCAGAGGATCTTCCTGACCCAGGAATTGAACCCTTGTCTCCTGCGGCTCTTGCATTGCAGGCGAATTCTTTACCTCTGAGCCACCAGGAAAACCCTCCCAAGGATTAAATAGGCTATATTTTTACAATCAAAAGAGAGTGGAGGAGAAAGAAAATACCTCTTTCTTCCTTGTTGTTCAAGTAGATGTTAGGCTTTTATTACCAGCTCCCCCTTTGTATGGGGCAGAAGAGTGTCTGACCCTATGAGGTCAAACTAGGCCTGTCATAGCGCTTATTCACATCATCAGAAGATTGATAACATTTTTTTCTTTCACTTCATGACCTGGGGCATGTCTCATACTTGATACTTAAGCGAGCCTACTTCATTTCATGAGGTTCTGATAGCCTTCTTAAGCGATCATTAACTAACAAAGTTCGCTAGGTTTCTTTCCTCTGTATCTGTAATCCCCTACCAGGATTTCAACAACTATCTGTATGACTATCCTGTTTCATCTCTTTCGCCAGGATCATCAAGTTATCTTCCGGTTTGCAGATTGTTTCCTTCTCATTGAGTCCTCATAGGACAGAGGGCAAAAAGAAAAAGCAAGCTCCCTCGTGATTAACAAGGGTAAGAATCACGTCGTAAAGGCTTCATCCTTGATAGAAATGATAGCTTCTATCGAGGATGTGAAGCACTGCTACAAAGATCAACAGACCAGGTGTTTACAGAGAGAACTACTGGACTGGCCGAAAAGATCATTTGTGTTTTTCTGTAAGATATTATGGAAACAATACAGTATATAATAAGTTGCTCACAGAATAGATTCATATGTCTTCCCCAAAAAGTCTCTGACATCAGTGGTCCATTCCTGGAAATTTAGTCTTCCTCAAGGAAATCTGTACTCTCATTTAAAAAAAAAAAAAAAAGAACCAATGAAGCTACATGAAAGACACAAAGGGCTTTTCCAGCTCTAAGATTTGTTGATTAAACCTGTTAGTCCAAACTTAGTTCCAAAAGGTACCTCAAATATGGTTTCATTCACTTAACAATATTTAAGAGGCTCACTATCGTATAGACTTGCTATGCAAGACAAAGTTGGCCAAATATATATCTTGACTTCCAGGGAGTATATAGTCAAGACGTTAGAAAAGAGTAGGGAAGAGAGTGAGTCAGGGAGAAGCAGGACTAGAAAAAACCTAAACAGGAGGTTTCAGATAATTTATCAATATAACCAAAGGTATTTAGGCAAATTATGTTAATGTTATTTCATCCCTGCAGACCATATAGATTTCCTTTGATTCTGAGAGTGTTAGCTTATGCAGTCCAGACCCCTTTAAGGAGGAGGTGAACATTCTCAGTCTCGCTTTCCTTAAGCTTTGTGCAACAATGTGTTTTGCCTGAGATCTGGCCTTTCTTTAGGAGCTAATGATTACACAACATAATGTCCTACTCATGGAAATGTTTTTTCTTAGGCTCTATGTTAATCATTATAATTGTAACAAATCTTGCCTAGGAACCTGTGTCTCAAGACCTAGCCCTGATTACACAGCAACAGTATATCTTGCTCAGAGAGGTTGCTCAGAACCCGTTGTCTCTGGCTAATCTTGTGCTGAAGTTATCTCAGGATGTATGCCTTGGGAAAGGGTCTGATGGAACTCTTTCAAACTTGTGGTATTATTTTTATTTATTCCCAGCAGCCAGTTGAAAAGTATATAATGCCCTACTTAAACTAGTGATGCGGGCACTCTTGTGCCCCTTCCAGTGATTTTGTTGGAAGCTTTCTCTATCACTGTTACTTTAATAAACTTATTGCACAAAGCTCTGAGTGACTGGGACTGTGTCTTTTCGTCCTGGACTGAAATCATTCTTCTGGGGCCACGAACCTGTTTGACACTGGTCTCAATGCTAAGCTATCAATTTTAAATTTCATATAGCAAATAAAACTTAACTTTTGAATGACATACATTAATTTTGAAGAGGCAGTTTTCAGTGAACATGATGTCACTGCTTTATATAATTGGCATTATATCATTTTTATTTTCTTAAATTAAAAAAAGTATTTGTTTATTTATTTGACTGCATCAGGTCATAGCTGTGACTAACAGGATCTCGCATTGTGGCCTATGGGCTTCTCCCTAGTTGTGGCTTAGCTGTTCCATGGCATGTGGGATCTAGTTCCCTGACCAGGGATTGAACCCATGTCCCCTGCATTGGAAGGTAGATTCTTAACCACTGGACCACCAGGGAAGTCCTATCTCTTTTTATTTTAATTGAGGCATAATATAATAACATAATAACATGCAAAAATCTTAAACACATGAGGAGCTTTTACTAACATATATCTTCATAGCTACTCACCTCGATGAAGATATAAAACACTTCCATCACCCAGAATGTGTCTTTGTGGCCTTTCTCAGTCAACATTTCCCACCTCCAAAGTACCCACTGCACTGACTCCTATGTCCATCAATGAGTTTCCCTGCTCCTAGATTTCATAAAAATGGCATCATATAATATATACACTTTCATGAAAATCTAACATGTCTGAGGTTTATCAATGTTGTTGTGCTTAGGAGTATTTGTTCTTTTCATATTAATGTGGAATTTTCTGTATTTTGGTGTGTGCCGGGGGCCAGCATGAGGAGCTCCGCCCGTGGCAAAGGTCATGAGGAAGGAGGCTTGGCATTCGCAAAAGCGTGATCAAGCCTCAGGAAACCCCCTGTTCCCAAGCATCTTCCCCCAAAACCAGAGTCTGTTTTATGCTCTCACCTACACCTCTGATTCTACGGGGGGCTCTCCCCCATAGCAATTTCTCTCGGAGAAGGAGTTAACTTGCAGCTTCAGTTAATAAAAATTCCTGGGCGTGACAAGAGTGTTTCAGCTTACGAACTCCTCTGAAGGTTATCTAGCCTGCCTGTATAGGTTTGTCTGGCCACATGTGATTGTTCACAGCCTCCCAACAGTGAGAGGCATGAGATATTTTAGACTTACTAAAGGCAAATTCTTTTGGGAAGTTAGAATTTATTAGTATCGTGGGTTGATTAGGAATTATATTGGTGAAGGGTTTTTCATTTGTTGTGCCAATAATTGCTACTAATTCCCTGCCCTGGGTGTGACAAGGGTGTCTCAGGTAAAAACTCTCTGCTGGCAAACTAGTTTGTGTGATAGGATTATCCATACTCCTGCCACTAGGAGCACATGATTTTTTACTACCTCTCAACCATAAACAGCACAGAGAGTTTGGGGTATTTTGAAGGTCTTAATTAGCATAGGGCTTTTCTCATTGTTGAGTCAATGATTGCCAGGCCTCCACGTCCTTAGGCACCTGGGAATATATTAATCAATGTATTTGGAATATAGAAAAAGAAATATAGTAGTTTTTGATGTTAGCAATACTAGACTTTTTGAGTTAATGAATTTTCTCCTTTGTTATAGATCACTGTACTTTATTATAAATCACTGTGTCCTTGCTATGTAAAAATGTAACTTTATCACTATCTTAAGACTAAATAGATCTTAAGGGGAACATTGGTGAAGGGATTTCATTTGCTGGGCTGATGTTTTGCTGTTAAATCTCCATATTCCCTGCCCTTATAATGAATATAACTAGCATATAAGAGAAATAAGTATTAACCTTTAAGATTAATCATGTTAACCTTGGGTTAAATAAATTCCTTTCTTGATTGTAACTCACTACACCCTCACCCTATAGGAATGTAACTTTATTTGGAGGGTGGTGCCTGATTTAAGAAAAAACACCCTTGGAAAAAATAAGTTTTTTGGTTATCAGAAAGAAAGGGTCATAAAGTGTCAGCAGACCTCATGGCCAGAAGATGATGTAAAACCCCTAAGACCATTTTTTATGTAAAGCACCTGATTTTGATAAAGGTCAGGACTGCTGATCCCCACGTGACTCTGTATTCATCCCTATGTGTAAAAAAAAAAAAAAGGTATATAAGCAAACCTGAAAATAAAGAAAATGGGATCAGTTTCTGGAAAGGCTGATTCCCCCCGTGTTGTTCTTCCTTTCCCCTTCTGGCTGAATTCTCATCTGGGGAGTGGGTACTCACCAAGCCTACAAATTGTGCCTGGGCTTCTAAGATCGGACCGGGGAGGCCTCAGTGCCTCCTCTCCTTCGGGATCCCCACGTGACTCTGTATTCATCCCTATGTGTAAAAAAAAAAAAAAGGTATATAAGCAAACCTGAAAATAAAGAAAATGGGATCAGTTTCTGGAAAGGCTGATTCCCCCCGTGTTGTTCTTCCTTTCCCCTTCTGGCTGAATTCTCATCTGGGGAGTGGGTACTCACCAAGCCTACAAATTGTGCCTGGGCTTCTAAGATCGGACCGGGGAGGCCTCAGTGCCTCCTCTCCTTCGGGGAGAACAGAAAGACACCTGTGGCCTACATAGGTGGTGATTGGTATTCCACATAAACCAAGTTATTCAGCCTTCTTTTTTCCAGCTAAATTTTCCTACTATACTATTTATTTCCTAATCTTATATTTCTAAATAAGTGTTTTTCTCGCCAACTCTGTCTCCACCTTCGAATCACCCTGGATCCACCGGGGCTGGACCCCGGCAGGTGTGCCATATTTTGTTTATCCATTCTAGCACTGATGGGCATTTAAATTATTTCCATTGTGGTGCTATCTTTCAAATTGCTGCTGTAAACATTTTCAGACATGTTTTGTGAATATAAGCACTCATTTCAGTCAGGTATATACCTAAGACCAGGAAGGCTATGATGTAGAGTAGGAGTATAATTAGATTTAGTGCATGTGCCAATTTCCAAAGTAACTGAATCCATTTATGCTCCAGTATAAATATCCTAGTACACTAGTAGTATATGAAAGTCCCCATTGCTCCATGTCTTTGCCAGCCCTTGGTATTTTTAATCTTTTGAACTTTAGCCATTCTGGTGGGTGAATTGATGATTTTTTTCCAGGAGGGAGAGGGGCACATAGTGTGCCAGGTGGGATCTTATTTCCTTGACCAGGAATCCAATCCAAGGCCCCTGCAGTGGAAGTAGAGAGTCTTAACCACTGGAGGATTAGGGAAGTCCCAGTGATTATCTTGATATGCCTAATGGTATATGAAAGAGACCAAGGATGAACATCTTTGCATGAAATGTTCCCTTGGTATCTCTAATTTTCTTGAAGAGATCTCTAGTTTTTCCCATTCTGTTGTTTTCCTCTATTTCTTTGCACCGATCACTGAGGAAGGCTTTTTTATCTCTCCTTGCTATTCTTTGGAATTCTGCATTCAAATGGGTATATCTTTCCTTTTCAGGAAATGCCTCCTCAGACAGCCATTTTGCTTTTTTGCATTTCTTTTTCAATGCCTAATGGTATATGAAAGAGACCAAGGATGAACATCTTTGCATGAAATGTTCCCTTGGTATCTCTAATTTTCTTGAAGAGATCTCTAGTTTTTCCCATTCTGTTGTTTTCCTCTATTTCTTTGCACCGATCACTGAGGAAGGCTTTTTTATCTCTCCTTGCTATTCTTTGGAATTCTGCATTCAAATGGGTATATCTTTCCTTTTCAGGAAATGCCTCCTCAGACAGCCATTTTGCTTTTTTGCATTTCTTTTTCTTGGGATGGTCTTGCTCCCTGTCTCCTGTACAATGTCACAAACCTCCATCTATAGTTCATCAGGCACTCTGTCTATCAGATCTAATCCCTTGAATCTATTTCTCACTTCCACTGTATAATCCTAAGGGATTTCATTTAGGTCATACCTGAATGGTCTAGTGGTTTTCCCTAACTTCTTCAGTTTAAGCCTGCTGCTGCTAAGTCACTTCAGTCATGTTTGACTCTGTGTGACCCCATAGATGGCAGCCGACCAGGCTCCCCCATCCCTGGGATTCTCCAGGCAAGAACACTGGAGTGTGTTGCCATTTCCTTCTCCAATGTATGAAAGTGAAAAGTGAAAGTGAAGTCACTCAGTCGTGTCTGACTCTTAGCGACCCCATGGACTGTAGCCCACCAAGCTCCTCCATCCATGGGATTTTCCAGGCAAGAGTACTAGAGTGGGGTGCCATCTAAAACTATACAAAAAAAGTCTGAAACTATACAAAAACTGTACAAAAAAGATCTTCATCACCCAGATAATCACGATGGTATAATCACTCACCTAGAGCCAGACATCCTGGAATGCAAAATCAAGTGGGCCTTAGGAAGCATCACTATGAACAAAATTAGTGAAGGTGATGGAATTCCAGTTGAGCTAGTTCAAATCCTAAAAGATGATGCCGTGAAAGTGCTGCACTCAATAGGCCAGCAAATTTGGAAAACTCAGCAGTGGCCACAGGACTAGAAAAGGTCAGTTTTCATTCCAATCCCAAAGAAAGACAATGCCAAAGAATGCACAAACTACCACACAATGGCACTCATCTCACACACACACTGGCAAAGTAATGCTCAAAATTTCCCAAGCCAGGCTTCAACAGTAGGGAACCGTGAACGTCCAGATGTTCAAGCTGGTTTTAGAAAAGGCAGAGGAACCGGAGATCAACTTGCCAACATCTCTGTTGGATCATAGAAAAAGCAAGAGAGTTCCAGAAAAACATCTACTTCTGCTTTATTGACTATGCCAAAGTCTTTGACTGTGTGGATCACCACAAACTATGGAAAATTCTTAAAGAAATGGGAAAACCAGACCACCTGGCCTGCCTCCTGAGAAATCTGTATGCAGGTCAGGAAGCAACAGTTAGAACTGGACATGGAATAACAGACTGGTTCCAAATAGGGAAAGGAGTACATCCAGGCTGTATGTTGTCACCATGCTTATTTAACTTATATGCAGAGTACATTATGAGAAGCACTGGCCTGGTTGAAGCGCAGGCTGGAATCAAGATTGCTGGGAGAAATATCAATAAGCTCAGGTATGCAGATGACACCACCCTTATGGCAGAAAGTGAAGAAGAACTAAAGAGCCTGTTGATGAAAGTGAAAGAGGAGAGTGAAAACATTGGCTTAAAGCTCAACATTCAGAAAACTAAAATGATGGCATCTGGTCCCATCACTTCATGGGAAATAGATGGGGAAACAGTGGAAACAGTGACAGACTTTATTTTCTTGGGCTCCAAAATCACTGCAGATGGTGACTGCAGCCATGAAATTAAAAGACGCTTACTCCTTGGAAGAAAAGTTATGACCAACCTAGACAGCATATTAAAAAGCAGAGACATTACTTTGCCAACAAAGGTCCATCTAGTCAAGGCTATGGTTTTTCCAGTGGTAATGTGTGGATGTGACAGTTGGACTATAAAGAAAGCTGAGCACTGATGAATTGATGCTTTTGAACTGTGGTGTTGGAGAAGACTCTTGAGAGTCCCTTGGACTGCAAGGAGATCCAACCAGTCCATCCTAAAGGAAATCAGTCCTGAATATTCATTGGAAGGACTGATGCTGAAGCTGAAACTCCAATACTTTGGCCACCTGATGTGAAGAACTGACTCATTTGAAAAAACCCTGATGCTGGGAAAGACTGACAGAGGGAAAAGGTGTCGACAGAGGATGAGATGTTTGAATGGCATCACCGACTCAATGCACATGAATTTGAGTAAACTCCAGGAGTTGGTGATGAACAGGGAAGCCTGGCGTGCTGCAGTCCATGGGGTCGCAAAGTGTTGAACACAACTGAGCGACTGAACTGAACTGAACTGAAGGATGAACATTTCTGCACAGGAAAGAGATCATACATTTCACTAAAGGAAGTTCCTGAGAATTAGTTGCTTTTTTTTTTTTTTTACTACTTATTTTTTATCTTATTTTTAATTATACTGGGTATTCATTGTTACAGGCTGGGTTTCTCTAGTTGTAGCTGGCAGGGGCTCCTTTCCAGCTGTCATTGGATGGCTTCCCATTTCAATGGCTTCTTTTGTTATGGAGCACAGACTCAAGGTGCACTGACATCATTGATTGCAGCACACGGCCTCAGTCGCTGCGGCTCAGAAGCTCTAGATCACGGCCTCAGTAGTTGTGGTGCTCAAGCTTAGTTGCTCCTCAGTATGTGGAATCTTCTTGGACCAGGGATCAAACACACTTCCCCTGCATTGGCAGGCAGATTCTTATCCACTAAGCCATCAGAGAAGTCCAAGAATCAGTTGCTTTAGGAAGTGAAAACTTAGAAGAAGCTCAAGCTATGGTATTTCAGAAAAACAGGGACAAAGCATACACTCAATGAAGTTGAAGATTAGGTATTGCTGATTGCCAGTATATTTATATAGGTTATTACAGTGATTCTCCCATCCCAACATCCATGTCTCCTCACAAGGACAAGAAAGACCTGCTG
The DNA here is from genome assembly GCA_006408695.1 of Aepyceros melampus. NCBI lineage: Eukaryota > Metazoa > Chordata > Mammalia > Artiodactyla > Bovidae > Aepyceros > Aepyceros melampus. The sequence continues at coordinate 209,081 of SJXQ01001477.1, forward strand.
GCTAGTTTCCTCAGGGCCCCATTCATATCCTTGTTCCTCAAGCTGTAGATGAAGGGGTTCAGCATGGGGATGACCACGGTGTACCTCACTGAGGCAATTGCCTGCTTTGAGGAGGAGGGGGAGAACTGAGATACACTCCTAATCCTGTCCCATAGAATAAGGAAATGACTGTTAGGTGAGACCCACAGTACACAGAAAGCTTTGTACTTCCCCTCCACCGAAGAGATGTTCAATATGGAGGAAATAATCTTAGTGTAAGAGAAAAGGATTCCAGCAAGTGGAGGAATTCCCAGCAATCCAGTCACAGAATACAGCATGATGTAATTGCTGAGAGCATCCAAACAGGCAGACTTGAGCACTGCAGCAAGTTCACAGAAGAAGTTCAGAATTTCCATGTGTGGGGAGAACGAGAAATGCAATACCATCAGACTGTGCAAGAGGCTGACTAGGACACTGAGAGACCAGAGACTAGAGCCAGCAGGGCACACAGGTGGGGGCTCATGGTGACTGTGTAGTGCATAGTGGTCATCGGCCATCACAGTCAGGAGGAAGTTGTCCAAATACCCAAAAACCAAGAAAAAATACATCTGGATGATACAGCCTTCATAGGTGATAACTGCTCTGTGTCTGGATATTTGCTAGCATTTTTGGAACTACAGTGGAATTGAAACAAATATCAGAAAGACAGGTGGGAGATGAAAAAGTACATTGGGGGTAGAGGTGGGAGTCAGAGCTGACAGTGAGGATGATGAGGTTCCCGAGCACCAGGACCAGGTACATGGACAGGAAAAGCCTGAAGAGGAGGGGCTGCTGGTCTGCATCTTCTGAGAGTCCCAAGAAGAGGAATTTGGGGACAACTTTTTGGTTTTCTGCATCCATGTAGCTGATCACTGTGCCACGTAACCGACAAAGCAAAGCTAACTCAAAATAACAGAGTCCCCAAATATAAAGAAACTTTATTCTATTAATGAACACCCCCAGAAAAAAAATGGACATGAGTTTGAGCAAACTTAGGGAGATAGCGAAGGCTAGGGAAGCCTGGCGTGCTGACGTCCATGAGGTTGGAAGGAGACACGACTGACTGACTGAACAATCAGAAAAACGAGGAAAAAACCCCACACAGTTTGACTAACAATCTAATATTCCTTCCATGAGAGCAGGATAAACACCATTATCTTGTACAGATATTATTTTAGGGAAATTTTCTTCCTTTCTTCTTTTTCACAGATGAGTGACTGACTTCAAGACTATCAGCCTTTGTGGTGTCCAGCTCAGCTTCAGCCTATTTCAGGTGCAGCATGCAATGGCTTGAACGTTCTTCCTTCTTTGAGGTGGAGTTTTGCCCCTTGGATAACTCTGCTTTTTCCAAAATTTCTGTAGTAGTCGAGTAGCTCCATGTGTGTTGGTAGTGCACTTACCCACTTTGCTCTGTGGCTCTAGCCCCTGACAACAACGAATTTGATCAGAAAGTGGTGTCTGGCCGAACTGGCCATCTCAAGGATTGCCAGGTTTGTCAATATGGGAGAATCTAATTTTAAGCGCTCCAGGAATCTGAGAACAGGCAGGCACAAAAGTTTTTGAGTAGCATCGTTTTGGGTTGGTAACCAATATATGCATCTTGGAAATGACATGTTTAAGTAAGGGGCACCGAAGTTTAAGCTTTATCTTATTTTTTTTAATTTTACTTTATTTTACTTTGCAATACTCTATTGGTTTGTGTTAGTTGCTCAGGGGTGTTTGACTCTTTGTGACTCCTTGACCTGTAGCCTGCCAGGCTTCTCTGTCCATGGGATTCTCCAAGAAAGAATACTGGAATGGGTTACCATTCCCTTCTCCAAGGTATCTTCCTGATCCAGGGATTGAACTCAGGTCTCCCACATTGTAGGCAGATTCTTTTACTGTCTGAGCTTTATAAGAAATATCTTATTTAATACAACAACATCTTGGGTTACTCATTGTTATCCTCCATTTTACAAATGGTAAACCTAGCATCAAAGAATTTAAATTACAGAGGATTGCAGTATTTTTAAGTAACAGGGTAGCGATTAGAATCTAGATCTAACTCCAGAGACCAGTCTTATGTGCACTCCACTAAGACTGTTTGCATGATAATTGAACCAATATGAGCAGATGAAATTTTCAATAGGCAGATTCTTTTACTGTCTGAGCTTTATAAGAAATATCTTATTTAATACAACAACATCTTGGGTTACTCATTGTTATCCTCCATTTTACAAATGGTAAACCTAGCATCAAAGAATTTAAATTACAGAGGATTGCAGTATTTTTAAGTAACAGGGTAGCGATTAGAATCTAGATCTAACTCCAGAGACCAGTCTTATGTGCACTCCACTAAGACTGTTTGCATGATAATTGAACCAATATGAGCAGATGAAATTTTCAAAGAATAGTATACAGACTGAGAAAAAAAAGAGGGCCTAAGCAGTAGGAATGCTCTTGATGCAGGATGGGTAAAGAAGAATAGGAGATCTTGCAAAGGATCTCCCAGAAGTTAAAGTTAAAGGTTGGGGTACTGTGTGCCAGGAACACAAAGATCTCCAAAAGGAGTGGCATGCACTGCAGAGAGTGACGCTTGAATGTGGTCTGTAGGTAGGTAACATTCACGTCACCAGGGAGCTACTCTGACTTCGGAATCTCAGGCCCAACCCAAAATTCCTACACCAGAATCTGTATTTTAATAATATTCCTGCGCACATTAAAATTTGAGAAATACTTGTGTAGATGAAGGAGGTTAAAAACGTCTTTTTGGATTTAACAATAAAGAGATCATTGGTGATTTTTAAGAAAACAGATTTTAGAAAATATTGGGAGAAAAAACAGAAGTGTACAGAGTGAAAAAGAGGTGACAGAATGTAAGCAGTTATGTGATTAGGGCTTTTAAACAATAGCCAGGGATTAAAAGATAGATTGGTTGCAGGAGAGGCATGTATGGGGTTTGGAGGAATATGAAATACTTTTTCTAAGATGAGAAAGCTTGAATATTTTAAATCAGTCCTAAAAAATCAGACCATAGAATTTGGATGATCAGTGGCCTAAGGTGCCATAGAAACCAGAAAGAATGGTGTTGGTGAAGTGTTTAGGCAAAGAGGTACTATTTCAAAGTAAAAGAGAATGCTCGCTTCGGCAGCACATGTACTAAAATTGGAATAATACAGAGAAGATTAGCATGGCCCCTGCGCAAGGATGACATGCAAATCCGTGAAGCGTTCCATATTTTTCCCAAGTATCTGAAACAAAATCTTGCGTGTAACTGGCACTCAATAAATACTTGTTGAATTCAATCAGAAAAAAAAAAAAGTAAAAGAGAAAACTGCTTTATTATTATGGGAGGGAAGGTGAATTACAAGTGTAAAAGCAGAGTGTTTTATGAGATGCAGAAAGTTAAAGATTCATTTAAATATACTGAAACGGAGCTTGTCTCTATGGTCCTTGCCTCCTGTGTCCTCAGCCTGCCCTTCTCTGTGGAAAAACTTTAGCCAAAGAAGCAGCTTAATTAGACATCCCCTGTAAAGTCACATGCAAAGAGAACTGACTCCACTCTTTCAGCAAAGAGAAACTGAAAGTTTCTGAGAAGTTTCAAGAAATCAGCTTCTCATTGTGGACTGCTGTTATTCAACTTGAGAGAGATTGGGATGGCAACCCATAGGAGGAAAAGCACTTTGATTAAAAGTTTTTTATATAAAATTTCAATTAAAAATCTAAACCTTTCAAATGGCAAGAAACAAAAGGTCCTTCTTAGCTTTGTTTAATGGTGAAGCTATTATTATTTTGTCTTGCTTGACTGTTTTCTTCTCCTTCTGCATTTTTTTCTGATTAAGTTTATTCTTCGGAATTCAAGGGAAAGCCCGAGAGGCTAATGGTTTTCCATGCACAAGAAGCAACAGAGAGTGGGTATTGGGAGTCTGTTTCAGAAAGACCCTATAGAATCCTGCTGGGTTTCATAGTGTGTGTGTGTGTGTGTGTGTGTGGCCTCTTGTGTGCCAAGCCTGGTTCAGGTCTTGAGGATGCAGTAGTGAAGAGATAGTAAATGCCTGCAGTGCAGGAGGAGGAGGGAAAGTTAAACGAATGGGGTTTTTTTTGGGAAAAATTATTTTAAAGAGTCATAAGTACTATAAACACAATACAATCCTGTACTGAGACAGAGTTACTCTTGGGGTGAGGAAGGGCATCTGCTCTAAGTAGGATATGGAGGGGAGGCTCCACTCTGATACATACTATGCAACACCAGGCAAAATATTGAACCCCCTTCAAGTTCAATTTCCTTTCCTGTAAGTAGTCAGTATCTTTCTGCTGGGCACTGACTCAGCACTGGCACTTATTATCTCATTCACTTCTCATGAGAACTCTGCATGGTAGATTCTATCAATATCTTATCAATGTTGATATTCTATCAATATCTAACATTGTAGTTATGAGAAAACTGAAGCAAAAAATCATTAAGTCATTTTCACAAGATACTCAGCTAATGAGTGGTAGATCTAGAAATACAAATCAAGTCTTCGGTCTCAAGCACTTTGTAACATTACCTCCCTAAAGGTGAATTGATCCAACCTTGAAGTGTTCCAATAAGAATTAAGTAGGAACAAACATTCAAATCACCCAACATAATACCTTCCTAACTTAAATATTCCCATCACTTCATGGGAAATAGATGGGGAAACAGTAGAAACAGTGTCAGACTTTGTTTTTTTGGGCTCCAAAATCACTGCAGACGGTGACTGCAGCCATGAAATTAAAAGGCGCTTACTCCTTGGAAGAAAAGTGATGACCAACCTAGATAGTATATTCAAAAGCAGAGACATTACTTTGCCAACTAAGGTCCGTCTAGTCAAGGCTATGGTTTTTCCTGTGGTCATGTATGGATGTGAGAGTTGGACTGTGAAGAAGGCTGAGCGCAGAAGAATTGATGCTTTTGAACTGTGGTGTTGGAGAAGACTCTTGAGAGTCCCTTGGACTGCAAGGAGATCCAACCAGTCCATTCTGAAGGAGATCAACCCTGGGATTTCTTTGGAAGGAATGATGCTAAAACTGAAGCTCCAGTACTTTGGGCACCTTATGCGAAGAGTTGACTCATTGGAAAAGACCCTGATGCTGGGAGGGATTGGGGGCAGGAGGAGAAAGGGACGACCGAGGATGAGATGGCTGGATGGCATCACAGACTCAATGGACGTGAGTCTGAGTGAACTCCGGGAGTTGGTGATGGACAGGGAGGCCTGGCGTACTGCGATTCATGGGGTCGCAAAGAGTCGGACACGACTGCGCGACTGAACTTAACTGAACTTAAATATTCAATCAGCTGCAGCAATGTGCAAAATCTTGGGGGTGGGGTTGGGAGACAGAATCTGAAACTGCAGAATAATCTATCCACAAGACAAAGTTCAATATTTTTCTGAGATATGTATGAGTGCATGTGTGATCATTCATGACTGACTGTTTGCAACCTATGGACTATGGCCTTCCAGGCTCTTCTGTTCATGGGATTTTTCAGCAAGAATACTGCAGCTGGTTGCTATTTCCTACTCCAGGGTATATTGTCACCTTGCTTATTTAACTTATACACAGAATACATCATGAGAAACGCTAGGCTGGAGGAAGCACAAGCTGGAGTCAAGATTGCCAGGAGAAATATCAATAACTCAGATATGCAGATGACAGCACCCTTATGGCAGAAAGTGAAGAGGAATGGAAAAGCCTCTTGATGAAAGTGAAAGAGGAGAGCAAAAAAGTTGGCTTAAAGCTCAACATTCAGAAAACGAAGATCATGGCATCCAGTCCCATCGCTTCATGGCAAATAGATGGGGAAACAGTGGAAACAGTGGCTGACTTTATTTTTCCCGGCTCCAAAATCACTGCAGATGGTGATTGCAGCCATGAAATTAAAAGACGCTTACTTCTTGGAAGGAAAGTTATGACCAACCTAGACACCATATTCAAAAGCAGAGACATTGCTTTGCCAACAAAAGTCCGTCTAGTCAAGGCTATGGTCATATATGGATGGGAGAGTTGGACTATAAAAAGAGCCAAAGAATTGATGGTTTTGAACTGTGGTGTTTGAGAAGACTCTTTTTTTTTTTTTTAATCCGAAATGTTCTTTCTTTCTTTCTTTCTTTATTTTACTTTACAATATTTTATTGGTTTTGAGTCCCTTGGACTGCCAGGAGATTCAACCAGTCTATCCTAAATGAGATCAGTCCTGGGTGTTCATAGGAAGGACTGATGTGGAAGCTGAAACACCAATACTTTGGCCACCTGATGAGAAGAGCTGATTCATTTGAAAAGACCCTGATGATGGGAAAGATTGAGGGCAGGAGGAGAAGTGGCTGACAGCTGATGAGATGGTTGCGTGGCATCACTGACTCGATGGACATGGGTTTGGGTAAACTCTGGGAGTTGGTGATGGACACGGAGGCCTGGTATGCTGCGGTTCATGGGGTCACAAAGAGTCAGACATGTTTGAGCAACTGAACTGAACTCCAGGGGATCTTCCATATCCAAGGATCAAACCAGCATCTTTTGTGGCTCCTGCATTGCCAGACGGGTTCTTTACCAGCTCAGCCACCAGGGGAGCCCTTTCTGACCTATATGTAGTAGGTTACCAGGCAGATTTCATGTCTTATCATAAGTATCCATGGTCTATCATGTTCTTATTACTATTAATTAAAATTAATTCATTAGGGTGTTATTTTGAGAAACTGGGTGCCATAATATAAACTGGAATGAGTATACCAAGCAGTGTTTTCTGCAATTGTTTATTTTTTCCCATTATTGACTCTTGCTCCCACTTCACTAGATATTTCTATACTACAAGAAAAAACAGAGCAGTACATACAATTTTACTTGCCGGAGAAGAAACTCCCAACTTGTGCAATAATTCCAAGCTTTCTTTTCAAGGTAGCCTCTTACTCTCTAGCCATAATCAGGCCATGTGTTGTATTTGTCATTTGAAGTCAATCACTTTCACATCTGACAGGCAAGAAGAAAAAAAAATTAGCCAGTTTTGTTGATACTCTTTCTCCCCATTTCTGCATAGGGAGGTTTACTGAATGGTTCAGCAATGACAGCTCATATTGTGATTACTCTTTTGCTGGCCAAATTCTTAGCTTTCTCTGCCCACCAAAGCCAAATAAAAAGGACAGAGACAGAATTTGGAGGAAGTAGAAAGGTGGCTTTAAGAATACTGGAGTAGGTTGCCATTCCTTTCTCCAGGGGATCTTCCTGACCCAAGGATCAAACCTGTGGATTCTTTACCATTTGAGCCGTAAGGCAAAGACTCACAGTTAGGAGTCAGTAAGGTGATAATAGGATCTTGATTTCTTCCTCTTGCATTGTTTCAAAGATAGTCATAGCCTGGCATCTGCAACCCAGCAGTTGTGTCTGGCAGTTAGGTGGCTCTGCGGCCTTTTTTCTGATATGTAACTACAAAGCGAAGGGTGTTGTAAGGGAAAACACTAGATAGATGTATTTAGCATAGAGACAGAGGAGACGATGTGAATTGCAGCTCCTACAGAGTTAGGGAGCAGTAAAGCCCATTCTGAAGAAGATCAGCCCTGGGATTTCTTTGGAAGGAATGATGCTAAAGCTGAAACTCCAGTACTTTGGCCACTTCATGTGAAGAGTTGACTCAATGGAAAAGACTGATGCTGGGAGGGATTGGGGGCAGGAGGAGAAGGGGACGACAGAGATGAGATGGCTGGATGGCATCATTGACTCGAAGGACCTGAGTCTGAGTGACCTCCAGGAGATGGCGATGTACAGGGAGGCAGTGATGGACAGGGAGGCCTGGCGTGCTGCGATTCATGGGGTCACAAAGAGCTGGACACGACTGAGTGACTAAACTGAACTGAACTGAACTGAACTGAAAGCAGATTTACAGATATGCAGAGTTAGGAGCAGTTAAGGAAAAACAAAACAAAAAAACAACTAGGAATGTTCACACCTTTCCCTATTGAGACTTCAGGGAATCTCTATCAGGGCTTCCCTGGTAGCTCAGTTGGTAAAGAATCCACCTACAATGCAGAAGACCCCAGTTCTTCTCCTGGGTTAGAAAGATCCACTGGAGAAGGGATAGGCTACCCACTCCAGTATTCTGCCCTGGAGAATTCCATGGACTATAGTCCATGGAGTTGCAAAGAGTCAGACATGACTGAGAAACTTTCACTTCACTTCAGGAATGTTCAGGCCTGATCACTGTTCTCTTTATCTTCTTTTTTCTCAGGAAAGGGAAAGAAGAAAACCTCATTTCTCTTTTTTCCTTTTCACTGCAACAGGCTTCCTCGCAGCTTTACCCATGATCACTGGAGGGGAGCAGAGAGGCCAGTGTAAGCATCATAAGATATTTGAGCAGGGCACCAGCTGGCAAAGTTTTAGCTTTCATTCTTGATTCATGCAGTCTGTTACAGCCTGATTCTCAAAGGAAAAAAATAGAAAGATTTAGATAAAGGATTCATTTTCATGTTTATAAGAAGCTAGTTTAAAAGTATTGCTTGCTTGCTTCCTTTTAACACTTTAAAAAATGCTTTCCCTTGGTGACTTCTATTGCATCTGATATGAAATCAAGCATCATTCTTAATGATATTTCCCAGAATACAGTATATCAAGTTTCCCTGTTTATTGGCAAGATTATTTCCACTTAAATAGACCCTTGGATTTGCCTTCAATACCCTTTGAACTTCTGTCAAAACCACAGTGGTGGACTTGCAGAAGTCTTATTCACCTTGATCACTTTCCACATAGCACTGCTCCTGTGTAAGGAGCTTGTTTTATAGGAAGTCAAGTATGGCAGTGAGTGAAGGTGCTTGTTATGAGCAAAAATGTTATGGAATGGATAATGGAAGCTCCAGTACTTTGGCCACCTTATGCGAAGAGTTGACTCATTGGAAAAGACCCTGATGCTGGGAGGGATTGGGAGCAGGAGGAGAAGGGGACGACCGAGGATGAGATGGCTGGATGGCATCATGGACTCAGTGGACGTGAGTCTGAGTGAGCTCCGGGAGTTGGTGATGGACAGGGAGGCCTGGCATGCTGCGATTCATGGGGTCGCAAAGAATCGGACACGACTGCGCGACTGAACTGAACTGAATGGAAAAGGTAGTTATAAGCACTACCAACAATCATGTGGTCATTTGCAGTAACAAAAACTGTAATAGTCAGAAGTGGAGTATTTCCTGCCGTATCAGTAAACAAGGATGTCACAGTCATCAGCAACTGCAGCCCAATGTGAGCTCCTGAGCCTAAGGGCACTCAGGAAGGATAAGAATATCTGTGATCTAATAACCATCAGAACTGCAGTCACTCCCTACCAGGAGACTAAAGGAGCTGAGGATGTAAGAAACACAGATACTGGCCCCAAGACAGCTGAGGTGAATAGTAAAAGATGACTTCAGTGAACTCAGACTCATGCATCTTCCCATGCAGAGAAGTGTGCTAGACTCCTTAACTTGTGCATAGTCGCTCAGTCATGTCTGACTCTTTGGAACCCCATGGACTGTAGACTACCAGGCTCCTCTGTCCATGGGGATTCTCCAGGCAAGAATACTGGAGTGGATTGCCATGCTCTCCTCCAGGGAATCTTCCTAACCCAGGGATCAAACTCAGGTCTCCCACAATGCAAGCGTATTCTTTTTTTTGTTTGTTTGTTTTTTGTTGTTTTTTTTTCTGTAATTAATTTTTATTTTTTAGTTTGTTTTGCTTTACAATACTGTATTCGTTTTGCTACACATCGACATGAATCAGCCACGAGTGTACATGGACTCCCAATCC
>SJXQ01001477.1:220089-252263 GCA_006408695.1 Aepyceros melampus
CGAGAGCACTTAACTCATCTGAAAAGTCAAACACGGATCTCCAGGAGATACGGTGGAGGCTTTTTGATACAAGTTCAAGAATGAGAAACCATAAATAACTTGTTTGGATTAAATGTATATTTCCCCACATTATGTGATTGTGTAACGCCTAGAACCTCAATAAAATGTGACCTTCCAGTACAGTGAATGTTTGTTGTCATAGATTCATTCAGTATTTTCCATGCTTGTTCTCTCCTCGATTTACAAATACACCGTGGTGAGCTGTTTGAGAATAAGTTGAAAATAAATCGCATACATGATGACTTGCCTTTTAAATACTTTCTTCTAAAAGTATGGGCATTATCCTACTAAATATCAGAATTCCATTATTTCACATAAGAAAGGTAAAAATAATATTTTGAAGTATCTACTATAATAAGTTAGCCTCTCCACGTGGTTCCAAAATGTGTTTGTGGTGCTTTGGGGATCTAGAACCCAATCAGGGCTCATATGTGACAACTGTTAATGCCTTTTAGTCTTTTTTTTAACCGAGATCACTTGCTGTTGTTTGTCTATTAAGTTCATTATATTGACACTTTGAGGAGTCACACATTGTTTAAAAAGTCACAGTTTTATATTTGTGCTTTTATATTCACAGTATGTTTAAGTTTTCCTTCATGTCGTGTAGTTTCTGTCAGTTGGCAATTGGTTGAGAGCCATGGCTGGCAAACTTACTGTCTGAAAAGGTCCAGATAGTTAGTGCTTGATGTGTCACGAGCAATAAGGTATGGAGTTACTCAACTCTGCCGTAGTAGCAGAATAATACTGTCGACTTAAGGAAACAAATGGGCATATCTGTGATCCAAAGAACTTTATTTACAAAAACACACCTATGACCAAAATGTGCCAACTCCTGGTATAGAGTATTCACTGGTTATTTCTTACACATATTTTGAAGGTGATGTTGTGTACATCAAGTTGGATTCCATCAGGAAATGTAAATTTAGACATCCCTTGGTTGTGTTGCTAAGTAGGACTACTTGCTTAAGCTAGGAATCATCAGAGTTTTCTATTTTAAAGGTAGACTTTCCTATAAAGTCCTATGTGCGGTGGTATTCTGATCCTCAGAATAACTTGTTTCCCAGCACCTTCCTATAATTTCTTTTAACATCTGTTATTGTGTGAATAAACTTCTCTGTATATTGTTTCATCTTTAGGGGGTATACTTTGAGGGTCAGCTTCTAGATTGTTTTTCTAGGTCATCAGACAAATATATGTATTTACTTCAGTGGATATTAAATTCTCTTGCTTAGATCTTGTGCCATTTTGTAGTTTCTGATCAACTTTTAAAAGGCATATCTAAAACTGATTATGGAGAAATGCAAGGAACAGATTTTAGTTTTGACATCAGGACACTTGTTTTCAAGAATAATGTCCCAAAAGAATTTTTTCATGTATTTTTTCATAATTTTTATTCATAATTTTTTCAATGAAAAATACACACTTTTTCAGAACTATAGTATTTTGATTTATATGTTTTTGTTCCAAGACATTTCACCTGAGTCTTACTTTATTTTTATGTTGCAGTTCTGTTTTTTATATTCCCTCAATTGTGTGTACTGTACTAGAACATTTTGTAGAAATTGACAAATTTTCTGGCAGTCCACAGGTGATTGTGGAATCCCTTTAATGAGTTAGGGTCTGTGCCAGGGACAGAGAAACAATGGTGATACATATTACTAGTGGCTGATTCATGTTGATGCATGGTAGAAACTAACACAATATTGTAAAGCAATTATCCACCAATTAAAAATAAAAAATAATAAGTCTGTTGTTGTTCAGTTGCTCAGTCATGCCCAACTCTTTGCAACCCCATGGACTACAGCATCCCAGGCTTCCCTGTCCTTCACTATCTCCCGGAGCTTGTTCAAACTTATGTCCATTGAGTCGGTAATGCCATCCAGTCATCTCATCCTCTGTTCTCTGCTTCTCCTTCTGCCTTCTATCCTTCCCAGCATCATGGCCTTTTCAGTGAGTCAGCTGTTCACATCAGGTGGCGAAAGTATTGCAGTTTCAGCTTCAGCATCAGTCCTTCCCGTGAATATTCAGAACTGATTTCCTTTAGGATTGACTGGTTTGATCTCCTTGCAGTCCCGGGGACTCTCAAGAGTCCTCCAGCACCACAGTTGTAAAATAAATTCTTTGCTGCTCAGTCTTCTCTATGGTCCAACTCTGACATCCATACATGGCTACTGGAAAACCCATAGCTTTGACTATACAAACTTTTGTCAGCAAAGTAGTGTCTAAGTTTCTCATAGCTTTTCTTCCAATGACCAAGATTTATCTTGTGGGTGCAGTCACCATGCACAGTGATTTTGGAGCCCAAGAAAATTAATCTGCCACTGTTTCCATTGTTTCCCCATCTATTTGCCATGAACTGATGGGACCAGATACCATGATCTTCAGTTTTTGAATGTTGAGTTTTAAGCCAGCTTTTTCACTCTCCTCTTTCACCTTCATCAAGAGGCTCTTTAGTTCTTCTTTGCTTTCTGCTGTAAGGGTGGTATCATCTGCATATGTGAGGTTATTGGTATTTCTCCCAGCAGTCTTGATTCTAGCTTGTGGTTCATCCAGCCCAGCATTTTGCATCATGTACTCTGCATATAAGTGAAATAAGCAGGTGACAATATACGGCCTTGACATACTCCTTTCCCAATTTTGAACCAATCTGATTTTCCATGTCTAGTTCTCACTGTGGCTTTTTGGCCTGCATATAAGTTTCTCAGGAGGCAGGTAAGGTGGTCTGGTTTTTTTAATCTCTTTAAAAATTTTCCAGTTTGTTGTGATCTACAAAATCAAAGGCTTTAGTGTAAAAATAAAACAGAAGTAGGTGTTTTTCTGGAATTCCCTTGCTTTTTCTATGATCCAATGGATGTTGACAATTTGATTTCTGGTTCCTCTGCCTTTTCTAAATCCAACTTGTACATATGGAAGTTCTCAGTTCACATACTGTTGCAGTCTAGCTTGAAGGGTTTTGAGCATTATCATGCGGCATGTGAAATGAATGCATTTGTGTGGCAATTTGAATATGCTTTGGCATTGCCCTTCTTTGGGGTTGAAATGAAAACTGACCTTTGCAGTCCTGTGGCCAATTAAAAATTAAAAATAAGAAATTTAAGACAAAACAACAAAAAAAGTCATATAGCAATTGTCTTATCTGGGAATTCATTTTTTAAATGAAAACCAGGCATTTTGTGACATGGACAGAGAGTGTCTTACTATGAGATGGTAATATATATTGGAAGGGGTTAATATTTAACTTATGAAGCAAAACATGGGTGGTTGTTGTTTAGTCCCTCAGTCGTGGCTAACTTTTTGAGATCTCATTGACTGCAACATGCCAGGCTTCCCTGTCCTTCACCATCTCCTGGAGCTTGCTCAAACTCATGTCCTTTGAGTTGGTAATGCCATACAACCATCTTCTCCTCTTTCGTCCCCTTATCCTCCTGCCTTCAGTCTTTCCCAGCATCAGGGTCTTTTCTAATGAAGCAGCTCTTCACAACAGGTGACCAAAGTATTGGAGCTTCAGCATTAGCACCATTGGAGCTTCCAGTGAATATTCAGTGTTGATTTCCTTTAGGATGGACTGGTTTGACCTCCTTGCAGTCAAAGGGACTCTCTAAGGGTCTTCTCCAACACCACAGTTCAAAAGCATCAATTCTTCGGCGCTCAGCCATCTTTATGGTCTAACTCTCACATCCATACATGGCTACTGGAAAAACCATAGCTTTGACTATACAGACGTTTGTTGGCAAAGTAATGTCTCTGCTTTTTAATATGCTGTCTTGGTTTGTTATAGCTTTTCTTCCAAGCAGCAAGCTCTTTTCATGGCTGCAGTCACCATCTGCAGTGATTTTGGAACCCAAGAAAATAAAATCTGTCACTGTTTCAACTGTTCCTTCATCAGTTTGCAATAAAGTGATAGGACCAGATGCCATGAATTTTGTTTTTTGAGTGTTGAGTTTTAAGCCAGCTTTTTCACTCTCTTCTTTCACTTTCAACAAGAGGCTCTTAGTTTCTCCTCGCTTTCTGCCATAAGGGTGGAATCATCTGCATATCTGAGGTTATTGATATTTCTCCCAGCAGTCTTGATTCCAGCTTGTTGTTTATTCATCCTGACGTTTGACTTGATGTACTCTGCACATAAGTTAAATAAACAGGGTTACAATATACAGCCTTGACGTTAAGTTAAATAAACAGGGTTACAATATACAGCCTTGACCTACTCCTTTCCCAATTTTGAAGTGGTCCTTTGTTCTATGTCCAGTTCTAACTATTGCTTTTGACCTACTCACAGGTTTCTCGGGAGGCAGGTAAGGTGGTCTGGTATTCCCATATCTTTAAGAATTTTCCACAGTTTATTTTGATACAAATAGTCAAAAGCTTTAGTGTAGTCAATGAAGCAGAAGTAGATGTTTTTCTGAAATTCTCTTGCTTTATCTGTGATCCAGTGGATGTTGGCAGTATCTATTCAGGTCATTGAGCAACAGTAAGGATTCATAGAATGGGTAAAAATTGTAAGATGACAGGAACTTCATGAGTAACATACAGTGTAGTTCAAAGTGTTTGCAGAAGAAAAAGTTTGCAGAAGCAGAACAGATAGTAATGAGATTTAAAGTGGAAAAAAAGGACAGGACCCAGGAAGGAGAAGGAGAAGGCAATGGCACCCCACTCCAATACTCTTGCCTGGAAAATCCATGGACAGAGGAGCCTGGTGGGCTGCAGTCCATGGGGTCGCTAAGAGTCGAGCACGACTGAGCAACTTCACTTTTATTTTTCACTTTCATGCATTGGAGAAGGAAATGGCAACCCACTCCAGTGTTCTTGCCTGGAGAATCCCAGGGATGGCGGAGCCTGGTGGGCTGCTGTCTATGGGGTCACATAGAGTCGGACACGACTGAAGCAACTTAGCAGCAGCAGCACCCAGGAAGGAGGTGCTCTGGGCATATTCTTAAGTCCATGTCAATTTTAGAAGCATTGAGTCTATGTACATCTTAAGTATAACTAACTACTACTTTGGAAAAAGACTTCAGGAAGATGAGACCAAAGGAAGGCATTGAGTCAAGCTAGAATCTTATGCAGATTAAGTTTTAAGAGACGTTCATGTTTATAGCGATATCATGATTATTATAGAAAATAAAGTAAATGATTTGAGAGTTTTGTAGAAGGTAAAAATGAAGGAATCCAGTGGTTTCCTATTTCCATTTACTAGATGACATACCCTACTAAAAGAATGCTTGATTAGCACTCAGTGAAAAAATAAATCCAGGGCTGTCTTAGGGAGCTTTGGGGAAGGCAACCATGTATTGTGACTAATTGAATAAAGCTCTGGAGCTAAATAGAGGATAGTATTCTTTATATGGTAGTAGGTGAAGGAAAGAAGAGAGAGTTGACATTGAAATCATAAAAAGACAAAGCATTCAAACTTGCCATATGGGAATTGATGAGAGTCAGGAGGATGGGAAAACTTTGTATATTTTGTTGATTCCATTTCTAGGGTGGGACAGTGAAACACATGAAGGCCTGCCCCCAGATTTGATGAGACAATTTATTTGATTGGGAAAATTGCTCAGGGAAGAATTTAATTTTCAATATTTATCTATCAGGATCAATAAGAGATATCTTTTTTCTTTTTTTGCCCGAACTCTGCAGCATGTGGAGTTTTTTGTGTTTTTGTTTGTTTGTTTTTAATTTATTTGCCTAAGTCTTAGGATCCATGTAAAACCTCATCCTGATGAAGGCCCTGTATGCAAAATTACATAGTGAAATAAAACTGCATAAATGTAAGTAGTGTGGGAAACCCTTCCATAATTCCTAGAGACTTAAAGAAGATATGAAATCTCATAGTAAAGAGAGGCCATTTCCATGTGACAAATGTGGGAAATTCTTTTAAAGTATTTTGTATCTTAAGAGTCACAATAAAATTCACACTGGAAAAAACCATATAAATATGAGTAATGTGGTAAAGCCTTCATCTTGTCTTCTTTACTTACTTTACATATGGAAACCCATGATAGAAAGTTTTCATGTGAACACTGTGGTGACTTTTTTGTTAGTCTGAGATTAGGACACACCGAAAATCTCACATTGGAGAGAGTCTTTTTTTATGTAAGCAATGTGGAAAATACTTAACATGTTCCTATGCCTTCAGTATCACAAAAATATTCACTCTGGATTAAAAGTCTACAAATGTGAGAAATGTGGGAAAGCCACATTTGTTGATTGAGTTTTTTGATTTTCTTTTTTGATAGTGAGCTCCATAACCTTTCTGTATATTTTGGAGTCTAACCCTTCTGTATTGCTTTCTTACAAAATTTTTTGCTCCCAATTGGAGGGTTGCCTTTTTATCTTCTGTATAGTTTCCTTTGCTTTGAAAATTCTTTTAAGTTTAATTAGGTCCCATTCAATTTCTTAAATTTTCAGTAATTTACTAGGTAGGTCAAAAAAGATCTTATCGTTACTTATGTCAAAGAGTGTTTCTCCTATGTTTTCCTCTAAGAATTTTATAGTGTCTCGGCCTATGTTTAGGTCTTTAATCCATTTTGAGTTTATTTTTGTGTAGGGTGTTAGGAAGTGTTCTAATTTCATTCTTTTACATGTAGCTGTCCAGATTTCTCAGCACCACTTATTGAAGAGTCTGTTTTTTTTCTTCATCAGATATTCTTCCCTTTGTCACAGATTAGGTAACCAAACGTGGGTGTGTTTATCTCTGGGAAAGAATACAAAGAACTATACAAAAAAGGTCTTAATGACCCAGATAACCACGATGGCGTGGTCACTCATCTAGAGCCAGATATCCTGGAATGTGAGGTCAAGTGGGTCTTAGGAAGCATTACTACAAAGCTAGTGGAGGTGATGAAATTCTAGGTGAGCTGTTTAAAATCCTAAAAGATGATGCTATTAAAGATGATGATGCTGCATTCAATATACTAGCAAACTTAGAAAACTCAGCTGTGGCCACAGAACTGGAAAAGGTCAGTTTTCATTCCAATCCCAAAAAAAGGCAATGCAGAGAATGTTCAAACTATAGCACAATTGCACTCATCTCACACGCTAGTAAAGTAATGCTCAAAATTCTCAAGCTAGGCTTCAACAGTACATGAACTGAGAACTTCCAGATGTTCAAGCTGATTGAGAAAAGGCAAAGGAACCAGAGATCAAGTTGCCAACATCTGTTGGATCATAGAAAAAGCAAAGGAATTCAAGAAAAACGTCTACTGCTTTATTGACTACGCAAAAGCGTTTGCCTGTGTAGGTCCCAACAAACAATGAAAAGTTCTTAAAGAGATGGGAATACCAGACCAACCTTCCTGCCTCCTGAGAAACCTGTATGCAAGTCAAGAAGCAACAGTTAGAACCAGACATGGAACAACGGACTGGTTCCAAATTGGGAAAAGGCTGTATATTGTCACCTTGCTTATTTAACTTGTATGCAGAGTACCTCATGTGAAATGTTGGACTGGATGAAGCACAAGCTGGAATCAAGATTGCTGGGAGAAATATCAATAATCTCAGATATGCAGATGACACCACCTTTATGGCAGAAAGTGAAGAGAAACTAAAGGGCCTGTTAATGAAAGTGGAAGAGAAGTGTAAAGAAGCTTGCTTAAAACAACATTCAGAAAACAAAGATCATGGCATCCTGTCCCATCATTTCATGGCAAATAGATGGGGAAACAGTGCCAGACTTTATTTTCTTGGGCTCCAAAATCACTGTAGATGGTGACTGCAGCCATGAAATTAAAAGACACTTGCTCCTTGGAAGAAAAGCTATGACCAACCTAGACAGCATATTAAAAAGCAAACTTTACTGACAAAAGTCCATGTCATCAAAGCTATAGTTTTTCCAGTAGTCATTATGGATGGATGTGAGAGCTGGACCATAAAGAAAGCTGAGCACTGAAGAATTGATGCTTTTGAACTGTGGTGTTGGTGAAGACGCTTGAAAGTCCCCTGGACAGCAAGGAGATCAAACCAGTCAATCCTAAAGGAAATCAACACTGAATATTCATTGGAAGGACTCATGCTGAAGCTCCCATACTTTGGCCACCTGATGCAAAGAACTGACATCAGTGGAAAAGACCCTGATGCTGGGAAAGATGAAGACAAGACGATAAGGGTTCAACAGAGGATGAGATGGTTGGATGGCATCACTGACTCAATGGACATGAGTTTGAGCAAGCTCCAAGAATTGGTGTTGGACAGGGAGGCCTGGCATGCTGCAATCCATGAGGTCACAAACAGTTGGACAGGACTGAGCAACTGGACTGAACTGTCCACAAAACATTAATCTAAGAAATTTTTGGAATTGTGTTTGAGCCATATTGGAGGGTTAGCTCTGGAAGAACATCACAGAAAGCCCTTGTTTAGTGTGTGTTTATTTATTTATTTGGGGCTTCTCTGGTAACTCAGTAGTAAAGAATCCTCCAAGGCAGGAGACTGGGTTCAATCCCTGGGTCGGGAAGATCCCCTGGAAAAAGGAACTGGCAACTCATTCCAGGACTCTTGCTTGGAGAATCCCATGAACAGAGGAGCCTGGTGGGCTACAGTTCATGGCACTGCAAGTGTCAGACATGACTTAGCCACTAAACTACCACCATCATTTATTTATGTATATTTTTGTCCCCACCATGGTGTATGTGGGATATTATCTCCCGGAGGCATGTACGATCTTATTACCCCAACAGGAATTGAACCCCTGACCTCTGCAGTGGAAGCTTCCTTGTGCTTCCCTATCTGTTTGAGTTTGCTCAAACTTGCATCCATTGAGTCAGTTATACCATCCAACCATCTCATCCTCTGTTGCCCCCTTCTCCTCTTGCCCTCAATCTTTACCAGCATCAGAATCTTTTCCAGTGACTCTGAATAATATTTCATTTTTCAAGCTTTTCCTTCCATTCATGTGTTGATGGACACTTAGGTTGCTTCCATAACTTGCCTGCTGTAAATAACGTTGCTATGAACATTGGGGTGCATGTATATTTTTAAATTACTGTTTTCGTTTTCTTTGGATATACACCCAAAGGAATGGAATTTCCAGATCATTGTGTAGTTTCTTGATGAATCTCCATACTATTTTCCATAGTGGCTGCACCAATTTATATTCCCACCAGCAGAATACCCTGTTCCCTTTTCTTCACAGTCTGGCCAAATTTGTTATTTGTGATCTTCCTGATGACCATTCTGCATGAAGTGATAGCTCACTGCAGCTTTGATTTGCACTTCTCTAATGATAAATGACCTTAAGAATCTTCTCATGAACCTGTTGGCTATCTGTGTGTGCTCCTTGGAAAAATATCTTTTCAGGTCTTCTGTTCATTTTTTTAATAAGATTATTTGGGGTTTTTTTTATCTTAAGTTGCATGAGCTATTTACATATTTTGCACTTTAATCTATTATTGGTCATATCATTTGCAGATATTTTTTGCCATTCAGTAGATGGTCTTTACTTTTTTTTTTTTTTGTCTTTACATTTTTTGATTGTTTATTTTGTCTTTACATTTTTGATTGTTTATTTTGCTTTACAAAAGCTTTTACATTTACTTCAATTCCATTTGTTTATCTTTGCCTCTGTTTTCTTTGCCTTAGGAGACAGAGCCAAAAGCATTCTGCTAATATGTATGTCAAAAAGCGTTCTGTTTATGTTTTCTTCTAGGAGTTTTATGGTTTCTAGTGGTGGTTTAATCACTGTGTCTTGTCCCACTCTTGTGACCCCATAGACTGTACCCTGCCAGGCTCCTCTGTCCATGGAATTCTCCAGGCAAGAATACTGGAGCGGGTTGCCATTTCCTTATCCAGGGTATCTTCCCAACGCAGGAATCAAACCTGGGTCTCCTGCCTTGCAGGTAGATTCTTTACTGACTGAGCTACAAGGGAAGCCCAAGTTTCTAGTCTTGTATTTAGGTCTTTAATCCGTTTTGAGCTTTTTTTCATACATGGTATGTGAAAATATTCCGATTTTATTCTTTTACATGAGCTGTCCAGTGTTTTCAGCACCATTTATTGGCCATAATGTCTTTTCTACATTATGAATTTTTGACTGCATTGTAGGAGATTAGTTGATTCTGTGTGTGTGTTTATTTTTTGGCTCTTTATACTATTCCATTCATCTATGAGTCTGTTTTTGTATCAGTTTTGTATGGTTTCATTGCTGTAGCTTTGTATTGTAGTGTAGAACCTGCCTGCCAGTGAGGGAGACACCAAAGACAAAGGTTCGCTTCCTGGGTCAGGAAGATCCCCTGGAAAAGGAAATGGCAACCTGTTCCACTATTCTTGCTTGTGATATCCCATGGACAGAGGAGCCCATGGAGTTGCAGAGTTGAACACGACTGTGCACACACACACACAAACAAACTTGTGTGGTTCGAAGTCAATGACTGTGATACCCCTAGCTTTGTTCTTTGTTGTCTATACTGCCTTGGCTTTTCAGAGTAATTTAAAATAATTTAAGAATTATTTTTTCTAGTTCTGTGAAAAATATCATGAGTACTTTCCTAGGGGTTACATTAAAATTTTGGTTTCTTTGGGTAGTATGGAATTTTAACTGTACTGATTCTTTCAGTCCATGAGCACAGGATATCTTTCCACTTCTTTGCAATATCATCTTCAATTTCCTACAACGTTATGTAGTTTTCAGAGTATACGTCTTTTTTTGGTTAAGTTTATTTCTAGTAACTGAATTCTTTCTTTCAAAGGAACTTCTTTTTTCTGCTTTCTCTCTCAAGTCGCTCAGTCGTGTCCGACTCTTTGTGACCCCATAGACTGCAGCCTGCCAGGCTCCTCTGTCCATGGGATTTTCCAGGCAATAGTACTGGAGTGGATTGCCATTTCCTTCTCAAGGGGATCTTCCCAACCCAGGGCTCGAACCCGGGACTCCTGCATTGTAGACAGAGGCTTTACCGTCTGAGCCACCAGGGAAGTCTGGTAATTCATTATTACGGTATAAAAAAGAAACAGATTTCTTTATATTAATCCGGTATACTGCCACTTTACTGAATTCACTTCTTAGTTCTAATAGTTTTTTGATGGTGATTTTAGGGGGTTTTTAATATATAGTACCATGTAATCTTCCCTGGTGGCTCAGATGGTAAAGCGTCTGCCTACAATGTGGGAGATCTGGGTTCGATCCCTGGGTCGGGAAGATCCTCTGGAGAAGGCAATGGCAACCACTCCAGTATTCTTGCCTGGAAAATCCCATGGACAGAGGAGCCTGGTAGGCTACAGTCTATGGTGTCGCAAAGAGTCGGACATGACTGAGCGACTTCACTTTCACTTTCACCATGTAATCTGCAGAGTGGCAATTGTACTTCTTCCTTTCCAATCTGGATGCCTTTGTTTCTTTCTCTCATCTGATAGCTGTGGCTGGGACATCCAATACTTCATTAAAGAGAAGTGATGAGAGTGGGCATTCTTGTCTGTCTTCTGATTTTAAATGAAAAGCTTTCTGTATTCCACTGAGTTTGATGTTAGCTGGGGCTTGTCATAAGTGGCCTTCATTATGCTGAGATGTGTTCCCTCCATACCAACTTTGATGAGAGTCTTTATTGTGAATAGATGGTGAATTTATTCAGTGGTTTTCCTGCATTAATTGAAATTATCTGTGATTTTTAGGATCCTTTTATTAATGTAGTGTATGACATTGCTTGATGATCAGATTTTGAACCATACTTTCATCCCTGGAATAAATCTCACTTGATCATTGTGAATAATCCATTTTATAGACTGTTGAATTCTTTTTTTTTTAATTAGTTTTTTTTTTTAGTTTGTTTTGCTTTACAATACTGTATTCATTTTGCTACACATCGACATGGATCAGCCACGAGTGTACATGAACTCCCAATCTCGACCCCCACCTCCCACCTCCCGCCCCACACCCTCTCTCTGGATTATCCCCGTGCATCAGTCCCAAGCATCCTGCATCCTGCATCTAACCTGGACTGGCGATTTGTTTCACTTATGATATCACACATGTTAACACTGCCACTCTGCCAACCCATCCCACCCTCTCCGTCTCCCACAGAGTCCAAAAGGCCGTTCTATACATCTGTGTCTCTTTTGCTGTCTTGTGTACAGGTTTATCATTACCATCATTCTAAATTCCATATATATGTGTAAGTATACTGTATTGGTGTTTTT
Source organism: Aepyceros melampus (assembly GCA_006408695.1). Lineage (NCBI taxonomy): Eukaryota > Metazoa > Chordata > Mammalia > Artiodactyla > Bovidae > Aepyceros > Aepyceros melampus. Next base: position 232,264 of record SJXQ01001477.1, read on the forward strand.
CTTTCTGGCTTACTTCACTCTGTATAATCGGCTCCAGCGTCATCCACCTCATTGAACTGATTCAAATGTATTCTTTTTAATAGCTGAGTAATACTCCATTGTGTATATGTACCACAGCTTTCTTATCCATTCATCTGCTGATGGACATCTAGGTTGCTTCCATGTCCTGGCTATTATAAACAGTGCCGCAATGAACATTGGGGTACACGTGTCTCTTTCAATTCTGGTTTCCTTGGTGTGTATGCCCAGCAGTGGGATCGCTGGATCATAAGGCAGTTCTATTTGCAATTTTTTAAGGAATCTCCACACTGTTCTCCATAGTGGCTGTACTAATTTGCATTCCCACCAACAGTGTAAGAGGGTTCCCTTTTCTCCACACCCTCTCCAGCATTTATTGCTTGTTGACTTTTGGATCGCAGCCATTCTGACTGGTGTGAAATGGTACCTCATTGTGGTTTTGATTTGCATTTCTCTGATAATGAGTGATGTTGAGCATCTTTTCATGTGTTTGTTAGCCATTCGTATTAGACTGTTGAATTCTATTTGCTAATATTTTGCAGAGAACTTTTGTATCTCTATACATAAGAAATATTGGCCTGTAATCTATTTTTTTATATATACTGCCCCTTTCAGGTTTTAGCGTCAGGGTAATCATGATCTCATAGAAAGAATTTGGGAGTATTTCCACTTCTTTGGTTTTTGGGAATAGACATTAAGGGACTTCCCTGGTGGTCCAGTGTTTTAAGACTATTTCAGTGCAGGGGGCACTGATTTAATCCCTGGTGGTCAGAGAACTGGGATCCCATATGCTGTGTGGCACAAGCATATGTATTCAGCCTTCTTTATATGTGGGATAGAATTCTTCTGTTCAGCTGCCTTGCCTGGACTTTTAATTTGGGGGAATTTTGATTGCTGATTCAGTTTCAACATTAGTAATCAGTCTACTTAGATTATCCATGGATTCCTATTCAGTTTTCAAAGGTTTTGTAATTCTAGATACGTATTTCTTCTAGTTGTTCAATTTATTGACATATAACTTTATAGTGTACTTTCTTTTTTCTCATAGTATTCCCTTTGATTATTTTTTCTGTGTGTGGAATCAGTTATAATTTCTCCTCTTTCATTATTTATTTTGCTTATTTGGGTCTCCTTTTTTGCTTAATGAGACAGGCTAAAGCCTTATCAACACTAATTATCTTTTCAAAAGACCTGCTTTTGGGTTCACTGATCTTTTCTAATGTAGGGGGAGTGGGGTTCTCTATTTTATTTTCTCTCTGATGTTTATTACTTCTTTCCTTCTGCTAATTTAAGGCTTTGTTCTTCTTTTTCTAATTCCTTTGGATGGTAAATTAGGTTATTTACTTGAGATTTTTCTTAACGTCTTGAGATAGGCCTGTATCATTATAAATCCCCCCCATCGTGACTACTTCTGCTGCATCCCATCAATTTGCATCCAAAAATTCCTTATTATTATTGTTTTGTTTCTATTGTCATTTGTCTTGAGGTATTTTCCAATTTCTTCGTTGATCTGTTCATTTTGTAGTAACATGTTGTTTGGTCTCCACATATTTGTTCTTTTCCCATTTTTCTTTCTGTAATTGATTTCTTTGTTTCACAGCATTGTAGTCAAAAATATATATATTTGATATTATCTCTGTCCATTAAATTTGTTGAGCAGACATGTCATCCATCTGTCTTGGAGAACATTCCATGTACACTTGTGAAGAATGTTTATGTCTCTGTTTTGGGTTGGAATGTCCTGTAGGTATCTATTAAGTCCAGGTGGCCAAATGCATCTTAAGACTACTGTTTTATTCTGGATTTTCTGTCTGGATGATCTGTACACTGATGCTGCTGCTGCTAAGCCACTTCAGTCGTGTTTGACTCTGTGTGACCCCATAGATGGCAGCCCACCAGGCTCCCCCATCCCTGGGATTTTCTAGGCAAGACCACTGGAGTGGGTTGCCATTTCCTTCTCCAATGCATGAAAGTGAAAAGTGAAAGTGATGTCGCTCAGTCGTGTTTGACTCCCAGCAACCCCATCGACTGCAGCCTACCAGGCTCCTTCGCCCATGGGATTTTCCAGGCAGTAGTACTGAGTGGGTTGCCATTGCCTTCTCTGGTCCACTAATGCTGCTGCTGCTAAGTCGCTTCAGTCGTGTCCGACTCTGTGCAACCCCATAGATGGCAGCCCACCAGGCTCCACTGTCCCTGGGATTCTCCAGACAAGAACACTGGAGTGGGTTGCCATTTCCTTCTCCAATGCATGAAAGTGAAAAGTGAAAGTGAAGTCGCTCAGTCATGTCCAACCCTCAGCGACCCCATGGACTGCAGTCTACCAGGCTCCTCTGTCCATGGGATTTTCCAGGCAAGAGTACTGGAGTGGGTTGCCATTGCCTTCTCCACCACTGATGCTAGTTGGATGTTAAAATTCCCTATTATTGTATTATTCTCAATGTCTCCCTTTATGTCTGTAAATGCGTAATTTATTTAGCTTCTCCTGTATTAGATACACATACGTTAACAGCTGTTACATTCTCTTGTGTTAATGCCTTTATCATTACATAATGTCCTTTGTCTTTTATTTAGACTTTGTCTTAAAGTCTACTTTGTCTATTCTGAGTATTGCTACTCCAGATTCTTGTTTGTTTGCCTTTGCATGGACTATCTTTTTTCTGTCCTTTCACTTTCAGTCTGTATGTGTGTCTTTAGCTTTACTAATTTGTGATTACTCTGGGATTCATATGTTGACCTGTAACTAGGTCTGCTTGTTTAAACTAACAGTGATTTAATTTCAAGTACATTCTATGTTATTTCTCCCTTATTGCACGTTTTTTGTCTTTAATGTCATATTTCTTAACACTTAATTGATTGTTGTAGTTACAGTTTCTTTTAATCTTTGTACTTGCTTACTTAAATGGTTGTTGCACAGGCTTTACTATATATTTACTTTACTAATGGGATTTTTCTTTCCTATACCTTCTTCTGCTTGTAGCCTTTTCTTTTCCACTTAAGAGAAGACCCTTTACTATTTCTCTTAGAGTTGTTTTAGATTTGATGAACTCCTCTAGTTTTTACTTACCTGAAAGTTCTTTGTCTCACCTTCGATTTTGAATGATAACTTGCTGGGTAGAGTATCTTTAATTTGTAGGTTTTTCCCTTTTAGCACTTTCAAAGTATATGCCCCTCTGTCCTGCAAGGTTTCTGCAGAAAAATCAGTTGATAGCCTTAAGTGGGTCCCTTATATATGACTCCTTGTTTTTTCTTACTACCTTTAGAAGTCTTTGTTTACCTTTTGAATTTTAATTATGATATATTTTGGTGTGTGTGTCTGGGTTCATCTTGTTTGAGACTCTGTGCTTTCTGTAGCTGGATATCTGTTTCATTCTTCCATTTTGGGAAATTTTCAGTCATTCTTGTTGTTGTTCAGTTGCTAAGACGTGTCTGACTTTGTGATCTGTGGACTGCAGCACGTCAGTCTTCACTGTCCTTAAGTATCTCCCAGAGTTTTCTCTGGGAAATTCATGTCTTTGAGTCAGTGATGCTATCTAACCATCTTATCTCTGCCACCCCCTTCTCCTTTTGCCTTCAGTCTTTCCCATCATCCCGGTTTTTTCTAGTGAGTCAGCTCTTTGCATTAGGTGGCCAAGGTATTGGAACTTCAGCTTCAGCATCAGCCCTTCCAATGAGTATACAGGGTTGATTCCTTTAGGATCCACTAGTTTGATATCTTTGTATTCCAAGGGACCGGAGAAGGCAATGGCACCCTACTCCAGTACTCTTGCCTGGAAAATCCCATGGGCGGAGGAGCCTGCTAGGCTGCAGTCCATGGGGTCGCTAAGAGTCGGACACGACTGAGCGACTTCACTTTTACTTCTCACTTTCATGCATTGGAGAAGGAAATGGCAACCCACTCCAGTGTTCTTGCCTGGAGAATCCCAGGGACGGGGGAGCCTGGTGGGCTACCGTCTATGGGGTCGCACAGAGTCGGACACGACTGAAGCGACTTAGCAGCAGCAGCAGCATTCCAAGGGACTCTCAAAAATCTTCTCCAGAACCACAATTCAAAAACATGAATACTTTGGCACTGAGTCTTCTTTATGATCCAACTCGCACATCCATACATGACTACTGGAAAAACACTTCGAATAAACAGACTTTTGTTGGCAAGTGATGTCTCTGCTATTTAATATGCTGTCTTGGTTTGTCGTGGGTTTTTTTTCCAAGGAGCAAACGTCTTTTAACTTCATGGCTGCAATCACCATCCACAGTGATTTTGAAGATAATGAAAATATGGTTTCTGCTTCTACTTTTCCACCCTTTCTCTTTGCCATGAAGTGATGGGAACAGATGCCATGATTGACTGTTTTTTTAACGTTTGAGTTTTAAACCAGCTTTTTTACTCTCCTCTTTCACCCTCATCAAGAAGCTCCTTAGTTCGTCTTCACGTTCTGTCATTAGAGTAGTATCATCTGCATTTCTGAGGTTGTTGATAATGTCTCCTGGCAGTCTTGATTCCCACTTGTAATTCATCCCATCTTGCATTTCAAATTATGTACTCTGCATTGAAATTAAATAAGCAAGGTGACAATATACAGCCTTCTTGTACTCGTTTCTCAACTTTGAACCAGTCACCCTTCCCTGTCCATTTCACTTGCTTTTTGATCTACATACAGGTTTCTCAAGGAACAGTTAAGGTGGTCTGGTATTCTCACTCATGAAGAATTTTCCAGTTTGTTGTGATCCACCCAAAGGCTTTAGCATACTTAATGAAGCAGAATTAGGTGATTTTCTGAAACTCCCTTGCCTTCCTATGGTTCATAAATATTGACAATTTGATCTCTGGTACCTCTGCATTTTCTAAACGCAGGTTGTACATCAGGAAGTTCTCGGTTCATGTATTGTTGAAGCCTAGCTTGAAAGATTTTTGAGCATAGCCTTACTAGCATATGTGCTGCTGCTGCTGCTGCTAAGTCACTGCAGTCATGTCCGACTCTGTGCAACCCCATGGACAGCAGCTCACCAGGCTCCTCCATCTACAGGATTGTCTAGGCAATAATACTGGAGTGGGTTGCCATTTTCTTTTCCAACGTATGTGAAAAGGGTGCAATTGTACAAAAGTTTGAACATTTTTTGGCATTGCCCTTCTTTGGGATTGGAAGGAAACTGTCCTTTTTCAGGCCTGTGGCCACTGCTGAGTTTTCCAAATTTGCAGATGTATTGAGTGTGGCACTTTAACAGCATCATCTTTTAGGATTTTAAATAGCTCAGCTGGAATTCCATCACCTCCACTAACTCTGTAGTATTGCTTCCTAAGGTCTACTTGATTTCACACTCCAGGATGTCTGTCTGTAGGTGAGTGAGCACACCATCGTGGTTATCCTTGTCATTAATACTTTTTTTTTTTAAATAGGTCTTCTTTGTATTTTTGCCGCCTTTTCTTAATCTTCCCTGGTTCTGTTTGATGATACCGTTTCTGTCTTTTGTCATGCCCGTGCTTGCATGAACATCTTTCATATGTCCAATTTTCTTGAGGATATGTCTAGTCTTTCCCATTCTGTTGTTTTCCTTTATTAACTTTGCTTTATTCATTTAAGTAGGCTTTCTTATCTCTCCTTGCAGTTTTCTAGAATCATGCATTCATTTGGGTATATATCTTTCCTCTTCTTTGCCTTTTGTTTCTCTTCTTTGCACAGCTATTTGTAAAGCTTTGGCTTCAGACAACCACTTTGGCTTTTTGCATTTTTTTCTTTGGGATGGTTTTGATCACTGCCTCCTGTACAGTATTATGAACATCCATCCATAGTTCTTCAGGCACTCTGTCTACCAGATGTAATCCCTTGAATCTGTTTGTCACCCTCACTTATAATGGGTATGATTTAGGTCATACCTGAATGGCCTAGTGGTTTCCCCTGCTTTCTTCAATTTAAGCCTAAATTTTGCAATCAAGAACTCATGATCTGAGTTCATATTTTTATCAGATACATTTTTTCCCCTCTTTTTCTCTCTTCTTCTGAGACCCAATTATGAGAATGTTAGAATCATTTATATTAGATCAGAGATTCCTTAACCTGTCCCTTTTTCTTCCACCACAACACAGTTTGCAGGATCTTAATTTCTCCATGAGAAATCAAACCCAGGCCTCCCTTAGTGAAAGCACTGAGTCCTAACCACTAGTCTGCCAGGTATTGCCATACTGTTCTCATTTTTTAAATTTGTTTTCTCTTTCTGTTTTTCTGATTGGGTGATTTTTGTTATTCTATCTTCCATATCAGTTGTTCACTCTCCTGTGCCCCCCGATCTGATGTTAATACTTTCAAGCATGTTTTTTCGGAGAAGGCAATGGCACCCCACTCCAGTACTCTTGCCTGGAAAATCCCATGGATGGAAGAGCCTGGTGGGCTGCAGTCCATGGGGTCGCTAAGAGTTGGACACGACTGAGCGACTTCACTTTCACTTTTCACTTTCATGTATTGGAGAAGGAAATGGCAACCCACTCCAGTGTTCTCACCTGGAGAATCCCAGGGATGGGGAAGCCTGGTGGGCTTCCGTCTCTGGGGTCGCAGAGTCAGACACGACTGAAGCGACTTAGCAGCAGCAGCAGCATGTTTTTTATTTCAGTTATTTTATTCTTCACATCTGACTGGTTCTTTTTTATTATGTTCCTTGTTACAACTTTAACTATGTTTATTCATTCTTTTCTCCAGTTCAGTTACCATTCTTACATGTTATTGTTCGTTAGTCACCAAGTCATGTCCAACTCTTTGCGACCCTATGGACTAACAGGCTCTTTGGTCCATGACATTACCCAGGCAAGAATGCTGGAGTGGGTTGGCATTTCCTTTTCCAGAGAATATTCCTGATCAAGGGATGGAACCCATGTCTCCTGCATTGGCAGATGGATTCTTTACCACTGAATGACCCGGAAAGCCCTAGCATTCTTGTGCTTTACATTTTGTGTTGGTTTCTGCCATATAAATGAGAATCAGTCACAAGTTTACATATATGTATGTATGTGTGTATATGTATACACACATATATATGCATATGTATGTATGTATGTATGTATCACTTCCCTTCTGAGTCTCCCTCTTCTTCCCACATCCCACCCCTGTTGGTCATCACAGAGCACCAGACTGGACTCCCTTTGTTATTAAGCCTCCCACTAATATTTTACACATGATAGTGTATATAAGTCAGTGCTGCTTCTGAATACAGCCCACCCTCACCTTCCCCTTCTGTGTCCACGAGTTTCTTCTCTGCCAGGTTCATAAGTACCATTTTGCTACATTCCATGTATATGCATTAATATATGATTCTTGGTTTTTTTCTCTTTCTGACTTCACTCTGTATAAGATAGTCTAGGTTCATCCACTATAACTGACTCAGATTTGTTCCTGTTTATAGCTGGGTAAAATCCACTGTATTAATGTACCATAATTGCTGTATACATTCATCTGTCACTGGACATCTAGATTGCTTCCATTTCCTAGCTATTGTAAATATTGCTGCAATAAATACTATAGTAGTAAGATTTCTGAGTCACGTGGTAGATTTATTCTTAATTTTTAAAGGAATCTCCAAAAAAGATAAAAATAAAATAATCTCCATATTGTTTTCCATTTGGCTGTATCAGTTGCCTTTTCCACCAGCATTCCCTTGCTGCTTTTAATCATTTTTCTTTGTGTTTAATTTTTGTTAGCTTGAATAATATGTATGTTTGTGTGGTTCTTTGGGGGTCTTTCTTTATGAGAGACTCTGGGCTTCCTGGACTTGGGTGACTATTTCCTTTCCCATCACCCTAAGGAAGTTTCCAACTGAAATCTAAAATATTTTCTCATACTCTTTTCCTTTTCTTCTTCTGAAACCCCTGTCATTTGAATATTGGAGCATTTAATTTTGTCGCAGAGTCTTTAAGACTATCCTCATTTCTTTTTCCTTCTTTTTTCTCTGTTCTTCTCTGCTTTGGTTATTTCCACCATTCTATCTTCCAGCTCATTTATCCATTCTTCTGCCTCAGTTATTCTGCTGTTAGTTCCCTTCAGTGTATTTTTATTTCAGTTCTTATGTTTTTCATTGTTGATTGTCTGTTCTTTGTCTCTTGTAGGTCCTTGTTAAATGTTTCTTGTACATTCTCAATCTGTGCCTCCGTTCTTTATCCATGCCCACATATTATTTCTGAGGTCTTATATCATCTTTAATATCATTGCACTGAATTCTTTTTCAGGTGACTGACTATTTTATCTTCATTTGCTTCATCTGGTGAAGCCCTGGAGTTCTTTTACTAATGCTTTAAACTGATTATTTGGTATATTATTTATCTGTGTTAAATTAGTTGCTTCATCTATGTTTTATCCTTGTTCTTTTGTTTAAAACAGATTCCTTTATCTTCTCATTTTGTTTCACTTTCTCTGTCTCTGTGAAATTAAGTGAAACATTTACCTATCTCATCTTTGAAAGTGTGTCCTTTTGTAGGTCCCTATGTGGTCTTTGTGTGCAGTAGCTTTGGTGGGAGAGCTGGATTTAAGCAGAGAAGAATCTTCCTTGGCAGTCCGTTGATTGAGGTTCCACATTCCACTACAGTGCTTGATCCCTGGTAGTGGAGCTCGGATCCCACAAGCTGTGTGATGTGGGCAAAATTTAAGAAATAAGACTTTAAAAATTAAAGGGGCTTCTTTGGTGGCTCAGTGGTGAAGAGTCCACCTGCCAATGCAGTGGACATGGGTTTGATCTCTGGTCCAGGAAGATCCCACATGCCACAGAGCAACTAAGACTGTGTGCCACAACTATTGAGCCTGTGCTCTAGAGCCTGGGTACCGCAAACTGGCCCCACATGCTGCAACTACTACTAAGTCCATTCACCCTAGAGCCTGTGCTACAGAACAAGAGAAGCCAACCTAGTGAAAAGCCCATGCACAACTACAGATTAGCCCCAGCTCGCTGTAACTGAGTATGGCAAAGAAGACCCAGCATAGCCAAAAATAAGGAAATAAATCTTTAAAACAAAAAATAAAATGTGGTCAGCACAGATATGTCTTTCCTCGAGGCGTCCTTCTTAGGAAGTTGTGCTGGTGATGCAATGGCTAGAGCCAGAGCCCTGTGTGAGCTGTTTTTCTCCTGTGCACAGTGGCTATCTCTACCCTGTCATCAGGAGCAAGAGCCAGGTCTGGTTCCAAGGTCCTGGAAGCAGAAGCCCTGAGTGTTGCCTCTCAATCAGTTCTGTTCTCTCCATGTTTCCATTCTCTTTGCTCCCAGCAACTGTACCTTTGCCTTGGAGGAAGCAATGCTGGAACAGGAGGGGTTTTGCGGGCCAGACACACACAATGCCCAGTGGCTATCAGTGTCCTATCAGCAGGGGCAGGGGCAGGTCCCAATGTGCTGGAAGCAGAAGCCTTGACTGTTGAGTCTGAGTTGGTTCTGTTCCCTCCAAGTATGCATTCTCTTTCCTCTCAGCAGCTAGAGCAGGAGGTTTGTTGTGGGCCAGACACACACTGAGACTGTCTAGGAAGCCAGTCAAGTATACAGACAGCTCCTGATCCACAACCTCCACAAGTGCCAGCACTGGCCTAACTCACCTTATTCAGATGCAGTACTGGGTCCAAATCTGCTGCATACCCTCAAGTGTGCACTCTAATTGGCAGCAAACACTAAAACCAGATCAATTCCTCTCCTATCCTACTTGACTCTGTGGATCATTTTTACAACCGTGGTTTTGGACATCATTCTGTCTCCAGTTTGTTTTCAGTGGGAAAGGGCTCCATATAGATGTAGTTTTGATATTTCCTGAGGGGGAGGTGAGCTCAGGGTCCTACTTCACCTGCTTTCCTCTCAGTGTGACATTTTCTGAGTGTGCCGGGATATTCAGGAATTTCGAACTAGAATGGAATGACTTTCACACAGTGATTGTGGGAATTATGATCATCTCTGAATGCCCATGCCTTCTTTCTTTTCTCATAGGTCTTCCTTCTAAGGACCGTTTATGCGATCCTGAGGAAAAGATAGAGGCAAGACAGGATGGTAGCTGAGTGTTTGAGGGATTGTTCTCAGGTAAGAAGACAGAGCATCGTTATACAGAGTGAGCTACTGCATGCACCACATGGAAACATTTCCTTCTGGTTAGACCTATGTACACAGCTTCTTAAATAAAGCCAGTCTGAGTCCCTTTTGAATTTCCTCCCCATGTGAAAGGTCTCATATTGATGAGGGATTACTCTGAATAATCTTAGTATTTCAGTAATTACCTTCTGATATTGTGTCATGATTGCTGCTACGTGTGTTTTATTTTGACTGTTCTGACATGGTACAGAATGAGGGTATATATTTCTTAGTGACCTTATGTATTAGCTTGCCCAAGTATGTGTAATTTGTTTAGGATTGTTATTGGTTCCATATCAATCACGAGTGGGTGTAGCTAGAAAGGAAAGCTAAGACCATTGTGTCCTGGGAGAGATGATGAGAGACCTTGAGGTCTGCTGTTGATATTGGGGCTCCCTTCCTCATTCTCCACTGTACATTGTTGGAGATCTTACTTTACTGAAACTACTTTGTGTGCGATGGTGTAGGACTCAGTGACCTTCGCTGATGTGGCTGTGTACTTCACCCAGGAAGAATGGACTTTACTGAACCCCTTTCAAAGAAAACTATATAGAAATGTGATGCTGGAAAACTACAAGAACCTGACCACAGCAGGTAAGGCTGCCATCATTCCATTACACTCTTAGGGAGTGGACATGTATGTGCTGTACCTTCTATGTTCCAAGATGGGTGATGCCAATATGAACACAATGGAAACTAGTAGACACCGTATCTAAAGAATGAGTTTTACTCCAGTATACTTTCTGTAACAATGTGCTTTGAGAACTAACAGCATTGTCATGACTCTTGTTTGAAATATGCATTCTCAAGAGTTCACCTTTGGCATAGTGAATGAAACTTTAAAATTTGGGCCCAGTTACCTGTTTTAACAGGCAATGGGCATGATTCTTGAAACAAGCATTTGGCAACCACTAGTTTAACAGCTTCTCCATGAGGCCAAACATCTCTTTTACATTTACTTCATTTCCCATTTAACAACATTCTCAATGCTTTGTAAATGTTCACATAAGTCTGAATATGTTTTTCATTGACCACAGATACAATCTCTTTGACACACAGAAACAGGAGCTATTTGCCTTTTTCTCTCTTTAAAAATTATTACCACATTCATTCTAATGACGTGATTAGATATAGGACCTGATTCATGGGAAGGTTTGTCATGTTTGGCAGGGACTTTTTCATTAATATATCTTTCTTCATGAACAGGATATCAGGCATTCAAACCCACTTTAGTCTCTTGGTTGGAAAAAGATGTATTAAAAACTGTGGAGAGAGGAATCCTCCAAGGTGAGCAATTATAAAGAACTTCCCATGTCAATTCAATTTATAAGAAGGAAGCTTATTGAAATGGGCTTTCTCTTGGAAGGCTGAGGACATTGGTTTCTAATGTTCTGTGACTTCTTGAACTTCTCATACATACATACATTTAATCAGACTTTCTGTGATCTCACAAAATAGACTTTTCTCTCTATATTAGTTACATATTCTTTTTGGAGGAGTCAGGGTGCTGTATATAGGCTCTTTGTTGGTGTGTGCAGGCTTTCTCCAGTTGCAGTGATCAGGGGCTACTCTACTTTTGGTGTCCAGGTTTCTCATTGGGTAGTTTCTCTTGTTGCAGACAATGAGCTCTAGGGCCTCGAGACTCACTAGTTGTGTCACTTGGGCTCTACAGTGCAAGCTCAGTTGTAGCACACAGCCTTGGCTCTTCCACAGCACATGCCATATTAGTTCAGGACCAGAGATCTCACATGTGTCCTCTGCATTGGTAGGCAGTTTCTTAATCACTGGCCCACCAGTGAAGTCCCTTAGTTTTATCATGTTAATGTATATTCTTTGTTCAGAACTTTCCCTAATAATATTCTCTTTTCTTCCTTTTTACTCTCCATAGACTCGTCTTTTAAATCAAGTACTCAATACATATATTCTTGCTTAATTTTTGTCATTGTCAAATTTCTCACGTCTGTCTTGCCTTTTTAAAAGATATGTTAAATTGGAAACTTAAACAGATGACCCTTATTGTTTTTAACCCCTTTAATATCCACGTCTTTGTGCAAAGTCTTAAATTTTTCTCTTTTCCTTTAGAATGGGAAATGCAACTTATATCCAGTGACTTGGGAATTCAGCAGGATATTTTGCCAGAAAAAACATCAAATAGGGTACAAATGGTAAGATCAGTAAGTTTCATTCATAAAAAAATACTTATTTTCCTTTTAGTTAATATTGGGATTTCCATATAGCATGAACATTAGTGATAGATATTTGAGTGGCATTCACCCCAGATAGCAGTGTCTTGTCAACAAATTCTGATTATGATCAACTTGGGAATATCCTAACCCAAGGTTCAAAATAGTTGCTGCAGACTTCTCACGAGGAATCGTTCCCATGTATATAATTAGACAATGAACTTTGAGAACAATTAATGAAATTGTAGTGAACTGTTTTATGATTAGAGTATATGGCACCTCATTGTGTCAAAAGGATTTCATCATTTAACTTTAAAGAAATCAACAGGGCAGGAAGTGTATGAATATAACAGAGATGGTAAAAATCATCATCCTCTCTGTAATGATGTTTCTGTTTTGAGATGGGTAGGATCAGTTAATGAATCTGAGAGATCTTTGAATCATCATCCATCCATTTCTCCACAGACACAAAGCCACAATGGGCAGGAACTGTATGACTGTGAGCACAGCCGGAAAGACTTCAGTGACAGTGATGACTCATACCATAGTACACACAGGAGAACTGAAATGGAGGCAATTCTCATGAATATAATCATTATGGGAAAAGCTTCCTTATTCTGCACAGTGAATCCTTTACTAGAGAAAAATGTTCCATGTTTAATCAGTGTGGAAAAGCCATCAGGCTGACTCCAGATACTGTGTACTGGCAATCTAGCATACAAGAGAAAGCCCTAGAACACAGGGATTGTGGGCAATCCTTTGCTAATGGGTCTTTTCTTCAGGCACAAGTGAGAGCTCAGAAGAAAAAAAGACATGACAATTGGAATGAACGTGGGAGAGCTTCCGTTCAGTCAACAAGCCTCCATGCACAGGTACCAACTCACACAGCTAACAAACATTACATATATGAAGATTCTGGAAAAGTCTCTGATGCAACCCTAAGCCGTAGACGACATATAAAAACACACACTGGAGAGAAGCCTTTTCAGTGTGACACGTGTGGAAAAGCCTTTGGATCATCCTCATACCTACGCATTCACATACGAATTCACACTGGAGTAAAACCCTACAAATGTAAGAGATGTGGGAAAGCATTTGTATCCTCCTCATACCTTCAAGTTCACAGTCGAATTCACACTGGAATAAAACCCTACAAATGTAAGGAATGTGGAAAAGACTTCTCTCAATCCTCAAACCTCACTGGACATATGAAAACTCACACTAGAGACCAGCCCTATAAGTGTAAGTTATGTGGGAAAAACTTCCATCGATCCTCAGAACTCACTGGACATACGAAAACTCACACTGGAGACCAACTGTATAAATGTAAGGAATGTGGGAAAGCCTTTGGGTCATCCTCACACCTTCATGTTCATGGTCAAATTCACACTGAAATAAAACTATACAAATGTAAGGAATGTGGGAAAACCTTCACTGGTTCCTCTCGCCTTATTGAACACATGAACACTCACACTGGAGAGAAGCCTTTTAAGTGTGACACATGTGGGAAAACCTTCACTCAATCCTCGTGCCTTACTAAACATATGAAAATACACACTGGAGAGAAGCCTCTTAAGTGTGACATATGTGGACAACTTTTACTCAAACCTCATACCTTACTCAGCATATGAGAACACACACTGGAGAGAAGCCTTTTAAGTGTGACAAATGTGGGAAGGCCTTTGCTGCTTACTCATATCTTAGTAACCATTTCAGAACTCACACTGGAGAGAAGCCTTTTAAGTGTGACACATGTGGGAAAACCTTCGTTCAATCCTCAGGCCTTTCTCAACATAAGAAAACTCACACTGGAGAAAAGCCATTTAAATGTGACACATGTGGGAAAACCTTCAGTCAATCCTCATACCTTTCTCGGCATATGAGAACACACACTGGAGAGAAGCCTTATAAGTGTGACACATGTGGGAAAGGCTTTGGGTTTTCGTCTATTCTTCGTAGACATTTACAGTCTCATACTGGGGAGAAGACTGCTAAATGTGAAAAATGTGGGAAAACCTTCACTCGAGCCTCAGGCCTTACTCAACATATGACAACACACACTGGAGAGAAGCCTTATAAGTGTGACAAATGTGGGAAGGCCTTTGCTGACTCCTCGTGTCTTACTAAACACTTTAGAACTCACACTGGAGAGAAGCCTTTTAAGTGTGACAAGTGTGGGAAGGCCTTTGCTGTTTCCTCTCGTCTTACTAAACATTTTAGAACTCACACTGGAGAGAAGCCTTTTGAGTGCAATATTTGTGGGAAAACATTTACCACTTCTTTGTCTGTTACCATGCACAAGCGAAGGCACACTGGAGAGAAACCATATTCTTGTAAGGAACGTGGTTAAACTTTTTTATGTTCCTCAATACTGACTTTCTATGTACAAGGACATTGGGAAAGAAGCCATTGAAACATGATGTGTGGGAAAGCCCTTGCTGATTACTCCTTGCCGGAGTCCAGCTCCAGCAGCCAGGGATTCAACCTGAAGGGGTAGGCGGTGTCGGTGAGAGAAACTGAGGCAGCCTCTCAGTTTTCTTGGACTGCCTGTTTATTTCAAGCTTATGATTCTCTTTTATACTTTTACAAAAGCATTAGGTCAGAGGTTTGATTTTTTAGTTCCCATTGACCCAGATTTATTTTTCTCAAAAAGTTAATATGGTCCCTCAAAAGGAGTTCCTTCCTCAGTGATTCTCTTATCTACTTTTTCTCATGTGTCCTTGTGAATACACTGTAACTCATGCTAATGTCTGGGCTTCATACCACATTCCTCAGTTTATTTCTTATCTTGCCCCTAGTATCCTAAGTTCACTATTTCTTAGAAAGGGCTTCTAGCTAATAATATCTCTAAAGTCCCTAATTTTTTTATGCTATAGTAGAATATTGTAACATTACAGCAATCCTTAAATCTTTAGCTTCTAACTATTTTAATTATTCCTACGCCCTAAATTCAGCAAACTCCTTTGCCATAAACACTTTTCTCACAAATAGGCTTCAGATAGGAATCCCTCCCATGGTCTCAAGCTATGGCCTCTGTGCTCACGCTGGAACACTTTTTTGTAAAAGTCCTTGAACAAATGTGAGTGATTAACTTTATGAATTATTCTTTGAGCACAGCTGCAGAAGGCTTTATGCCTTCTCCTGTTCTTCTCAAAAACAATAAGCACTTTAATAGTCTCTTCAGTCAACTCAGCCAAGGAAAGGAAAAAACAAGTCAGAATCACAAAACCTGACTCCTTCATTCCGGGTCCATGCCTACGGAAAAAAGGGAGGGGATTTAGGGCTGTGCCTCTATTTTATCAGTAATGCCTAACGTGGCTCCTGACAACTCCTGTCTTAACATTTTGTTTTTAATATTTGACTGCACTGTGCAGCATATGAAACCTTAGTTCTCTGACTGGAGATCTGACACGTGCCCTCTGTATTGGAAGGTAGAGCCTTAACTACTGGAGAACCAAGGAGGTCCCCTACTAAACATTTTCAAAATCAACACAGGAGAGAATCCTTTTGAGGGTAATAAACATGGGAAAGGATTGATTCACCAATTCTTCACCCTTTACCATTCACTAGTGTATGCACACTGGAAAAACACCATAAACTTCAGGAATATGGGGATCAGTTTTATCATTCGTATTCAGTAGTAATGGAAAAAGTAAGGAGACTAGTTCAGGATTTCCTTCTGCCTGAATCTATGTATGTCTTGTCACTAGAGCAAAGCCTAGAGTTCCTGATCACAACACATGCACACAGTTCAACCCATGGTGACTCCTGCACACCAGGTCTCTGCAGTGGCATGAAAGGCAAGGTGATGCCTTTGCACCAGCCAAGTAGATTGGAACTCAGATATCTACAAGGGCAGTTCCAGGAGCTACTGGGCTCCACTGAGCTGGGAATACAAAGCACTGTCTTGTGGGGTCTTCTTCCTTGAAATACTTCTTGCAGGCTGATGTGTGTCAAGACTCACCTTTCTTTTTGTAGATGACATAATCTATATGTATAAAACTCTAAAGATGCCACCAGAAAATCATTAGAGCTAATCAATTAATTTAGCAAAGTTGGAAGAAATAAAATTAATATGTGGAAATCTCTTGCATTCTTGTACAATAACATTGAAAAATAAGAGATATTAAGGAAACAATTCTGTCACCATTGCAACACAAAGAGTAAAATACCAAGGAATAAACCTACCTAAGCAGACAAAAGATCTCTGTACAGAAAATTTATAAGAAGATACTGATGAAAGAAATCAAAGGTAACACAAACAGTTGGAGACATGTATCATGTTGTTACTAGAAGAATCCATATTCTGAAAATGACTGTACTATCCAGTGATATCTACAGATTCAGTGCAATACTGATGGCATTTTTTCACAGAACTAGAAAAAAAATTTTTTTTAATTTGTCTGGAAATACAAGACCCCAAATAGCCAAAGCAGTCTTGAGAAAGAGTGGAGGTGGGGCAATCAACCTTCATGACTTCAGACTATACTACAAAGCTACAATCATTAAGACAGTATGGTCCTGGCACAGAAACACAGACCAATGGTAAAAGATATAAAGCCCAAAGGTAAACCCACACACTTGTGGGCACCTTTTCTTGGACAAAGGAGGCAAGAATATGCAATGGAGAAAAGAAAGCCTCTTTTAAAAGTGGTATGGAAAAACTGGACAGCATCATGTAAAAGAATGAAATTAGAACACTTCCTAACACCATACACAAAAGAAATTTAAAATGGATTAAAGACCTAAATGTAAGGCCAGAAACTATAATATTCTTAGAGGAAAATATAGGCAGAACACTCTTTGACATAAATGACAGCATTCTCTCTTTGACCCACCTCCTAGCGTAATAGAAATAAAAATAAGTGGGTACTAATTAAATGTTCTAGCACATGAAAGGAAGCTATAAACAAGATGAAAAGACCAACCCTCAGAATGGGAGAAAATAATTGCAGTGAAAAAACTGAAAAATGATTAATCTACAGAACATATAAGCAGCTTAGGCAGATCAAATACCAGAGAAACAACCCAGTCAAAAAATCAGCAGAAGACCTACACAGATATTTCTCTAAAGAAGACATAGAGGTGGCCCCTAAACACATGAAAAGAAGCTCCACACCACTCATTATGAGTGAAATACAAATGAAGTCTACAATGAGGTATCACCTCACATTGGTCAGAATGCCCATCATCAAAAGATCTAAAAACAGTAAATACTGGAGAAGGTGTGAAGAAAAGGGAACCTTCTTATATTGTTGGTGGGAATGTAAGTTGATACATCCACTATGAAGAACAGTATGGAGATTTCTTTAAAAACTAGTAGGACTAAAACTAACATGACCCAGCATCCCACTGCTGGGCATATACCTTGAGAGAACCATAATTGAAAACGACACATGTACCCCAGTGTTCATTGCAGCACAGTTTGCAGTGGATAGGACGGGGAAGCAAGCTTTATGTTCATTGACAGATGAATGAATAAAGGAGTTGTGGTACATATGTACAACTGAATATTACTCACCAATACAAGCAACGTACTCGAGTCAGTTCTGGTGAGTTGGATGAACCTAGAGCCTATTACACAGAGTGAAGTAAGTCAAAAAGAGAAAAACAAAGATTGCATACTAATACTTATGTATGTGGTTTAGTTGCTAAGTCATGTCCAACTCTTGTGACCCATGGACTGTAGCCTGCCTGACTCTCTGTCCATAGGATTTTCCACACAGGAATACTGGAATGGGTTGCCATTTCCTTCTCCAAACACATACGTATGGAACCTAAAAAAATATTTGTGAACCTATTTACAGGGAAGCCATAGAAATGCAGACCTGGAGAGCAGACTTTTGGACCAAGGCTGAAAGGGAGGAGGTGGGGCAAATTAAGAGAATGGTATTTGAATCTGCTTGTAACACGGGAGACCTGGGTTTGATCCCTGAGTTGGGAAAATCCCCTGGAGAAGGGAACAACTACCCACTCCAATATCCTTGTCCAGAGAATTCCAGGACCAGAAGAGCCTGGTGGGTTATAGTCCATGGGGTCCCAAAGAGTTGGACACAACTGAGCAACTTGGAAAATCACTTAGACACTACTGAGCAACTCACTCACTGATGTATATACTACCATGTGTACAATAGATAGTTAATGGGAAGTTGCTATACAACACAAGGACCTCAACCTGGTTCTGAGGGGAAGGATGGTGTGCGTGTTGGGAGGAAGGTTCAAGAAGGAGAGTACATAGGTATTCTTATGGCTGATTCATGTTGTATGGCAGAAACCAACACAACATTGTAAAGCAATTACTCTCCAATTTAAAAAACTTTTTAAATAAAGTTCACCTTTCCCCACCAGCACTGACTGTCAGTGATGTCTTTCCACGACTGCCCTTGCATGACCCACTGCATTTGACCCACCTCTGGCACCTGCCTGTGAACAGGGAGTTCCAGTTTTGGAAGACTGAGGCAGTTGTACTTGTGAGACTAATGACCTCCCCCAGCAGGCTGCCTACAGAAGTGACCCTGCATGTGGGTATTTTAAAATACTGTTTTGTGGGACTTCCCTGGTGGTCCAGGGGTTAAGAATCCACCTTGCAATGCAGGAGATTCAGGAGACACAGATCCATTCTCTGGGTGGGAAACAAGCATCTCACATGCAGTGGGGCAACTAAGCTATTGCACCACAAATGGAGAAAAGCCCCTTACAACTTGAAGTCCCAGTGCATCACACACAAAGAATAATGTTTTGTGTGAGATGTTTTGTTCAGTGTATTAAGTCTTGGAAATAACCAGCTAACCAGTTTCTTTATATTCTTTTTTCATACACTACATTTCTCCATTTACAATCTGACTTTAGTAGTTTTTAAAAAACTAACATTTTCTAAGAATCTGAGTTTTGGTTTACTAATTCATTTAAAATACCCATTTTAAATAAACAGCTGAAGGTCAGTTTTCATTCCAATCCC
Source organism: Aepyceros melampus (assembly GCA_006408695.1). Classification (NCBI taxonomy): domain Eukaryota; kingdom Metazoa; phylum Chordata; class Mammalia; order Artiodactyla; family Bovidae; genus Aepyceros; species Aepyceros melampus. The sequence goes on from SJXQ01001477.1 coordinate 251,500, forward strand.
AAAGAAAGAAAATGCCAAAGAATGTTCAAACAGCCTCACAATTGTACTCATCTCACACACTAGTAAAGTAATGCTCAAAATTCTCCAAGCCAGGCTTCAGCAATACATGAACCAGATGTTCAAGCTGGTTTTAGAAAAGGCAGAGGAACCAGAGATCAAATTGCCAACATCTGCTGAATCATGGAAAAAGCAAAAGAGTTCCAGAAGAACTTCTATTTCTACTTTATTGACTATGCCAATGCCTTTGACTGTGTGGATCACAATAAACTGTGGAAAATTCTGAAAGAGATGGGAATACCAGACCACCTGACCTGCCTCTTGAGAAACCTATATGCAGGTCAGGAAGCAACAGTTAGAACTGGACATGGAACAACAGACTGGTTCCAAATAAAAAAAGGAGTATGTAAAGGCTGTATATTGTCACCCTGCTTATTTAACTTTTATGCAGAGTACATCATGAGAAATGCTGGGCTGGAAGAAGCACAAGCTGGAATCAAGATTGCTGAGAGAAATATCAATAACCTCAGATATGCAGATGACACCACGCTTATGGCAGAACATGAAGAAAAACTAAAAAGCCTCTTGATGAGAGTGCAAGAGGAGAGTGAAAAAGTTGACTGAAAGCTCAACATTCAGAAAACTAAGATCATGGCATCTGGTCCCATCACTTCATGGGAAATAGATGTGGAAACAGTGTCAGACTTTATTTTTGGGGGCTCCAAAATCACTGCAGATGGTGATTGCAGCCATGAAATTAAAAGACA
>SJXQ01001478.1:6158-42968 GCA_006408695.1 Aepyceros melampus
CCATGAAGTGATGGGACCGGATGCCATGATCTTCGTTTTCTGAATGTTGAGCTTTAAGCCAACTTTTTCACTCTTATCTTTCACTTTCAACAAGAGTCTCTTTAGTTCCTCTTCACTTTCTGCCATAAGGCTGGTATCATCTGCATATCTCAGGTTATTGATGTTTCTCCCAGCAATCTTGATTCCAGTTTGTTTCTTCCAGCCCAGCGTTTCTCATTATGTACTCTGCATATAAGTTAAATAAGCACGATGACAATAGACAGCCTTGACATACTCCTTTTCCTATTTGGAACCAGTCTGTTGTTCCATGTCCAGTTCTAACTGTTGCTTCATGACCTGCATATAGGTTTCTCAAGAGGCAGGTCAGGTGGTCTGGTATTCCCATCTCTCTCAGAATTTTCCCCAGTTTATTTTGACCAACACAGTCAAAGGCTTTGGCATAGTCCATAGGTGTGTGAATTTATCTCTGGGCTTTCAATTTTGTTCCATTGATCTGTTTCTGTCTTTGTGCCAATATCATCTGTCTTGATGATTATAGCTTATACTCCTTTTCCTATTTGGAACCAGTCTGTTGTTCCATGTCCAGTTCTAACTGTTGCTTCATGACCTGCATATAGGTTTCTCAAGAGGCAGGTCAGGTGGTCTGGTATTCCCATCTCTCTCAGAATTTTCCCCAGTTTATTTTGACCAACACAGTCAAAGGCTTTGGCATAGTCCATAGGTGTGTGAATTTATCTCTGGGCTTTCAATTTTGTTCCATTGATCTGTTTCTGTCTTTGTGCCAATATCATCTGTCTTGATGATTATAGCTTTGTATTATAGCCTGAAGGCAGGAAGGTTGAGTCCTTCAGTTCCATTCTTCTTTCTTAAGACTGATTTGGCTACTTGAGGTTTTTTGTATTTCCATACAAATTGTGAAATTATTTGTTCTAGCTCTGTGAAACATACCATTGGTAGCTTGATAGGGACTGCATTGAATCTATAGATTGCTTTGGGTAACAAACTAATTTTTACTATATTGATTCTTCTGATCCATGAACATTGAATATTTCACCATCTATTTGTGTCATCTTTGACATCTTTTATCAGTCTTTTATAGTTTTCTATACGTAGGCCTTTTGTTTATTTAGGTAGATTTATTCCTAAGTATTTTATCTTTACATTGCAATGGTGAATGGAATTGTTTCCATAATTTTTCTTTCTGTTTTCTCATTGTTAGTGTATATGAATGCAAGGGATTTCTGTCTATTAATTTTATATCCTCCAACTTTACTATATTCACTGATTAGCTCTAGTAATTTTCTGGTGGTATCCTTAGGGTTTTCTATGTAGAGGATCATGTCCAAACAGTGAGAGTTTTATTTCTTCTTTTCTAATCTGGATTCCTTTTATTTCTTTTCCTTCTCTGATTTCTGTGGCTTAAACTTCCAAAACTATGTTGAATAGTAGTGCTGAGAGTGGACATCCTTGTATTGTTCCTGACTTAGGGGAAATGCTTTCAATGTTTCACCATTGAGGATAATGTTTGCTGTGGGTTTATCATATACACCTTTTAATATGTTGAGGTATGTTCCGTCTATGTCTGCTTTCTGGAGGGATTTTATCATAAATGGATATTGAATTTTGTCAAAGGCTTTCTCTCCATCTATTGAGATAATCATATGGTTTTTATCTTTCAATTTTTTAATGTGGTGTATCACATTGATTGATTTTTGGATACTGAAGAATCCTTGCACCCTTGGGATAAAGCCCACTTGGTCATGATGTATGATCTTTTTAATATGTTGTTGGATTCTGTTTGCTAGAATTTTGTTGAAGACTTTTGCATCTATGTTCATCAGTGGTATTGGCCTGTAGTTTTCTTTTTTGGGGGCATCTTTTTCTGGTTTTGGTATTAGGGTGATGGTGGCCTCATAGAATGAGTTGGGCAGTTTACCTTCCTCTGCAATTTTCTGGAAGAGTTTGAGTAGGATAGGTGTTAGCTCTTCTCTCAATTTTTGATAAGAATTTAGCTGTGAAGCCCTCTGCTCCTGGGCTTTTGTTTGCTTGAAGATTTCTGATTACAGTTTCAATTTTTGTGTTTGTGATGGGTCTGTTAACATTTTCTATTTCTTCGTGGTTCAATTTGGGAAAGTTGTACTTCTCTAAGAATTTGTCCATTTCTCCAAATTATCCATTTTATTGGCATATAGTTGCTGATACTAGTCTCTTATGATCCTTTGTATTTCTGTGTTGTCTCTTGTGATTTCTCTATTTTCATTTCTAATTTTGTTGATTTTATTCTTCTCCCTTTGTTTCTTAACGAGACTGGCTAATGGTTTGTCTATTTTATTTACCTTCTCAAAGAACCAGCTTTTAGCTTTGTTGCATTTTGGCTATGGTCTCCTTTGTTTCTTTTGCATTTATTTCTGCCCTAATTTTTATTATTTCTTTCCTTCTACTAATCATGGGGTCCTTCATTTCTTCTTTTTCTAGTTGCTTTAGGTGTAGGGTTAAGTTATTTATTTATTTCTCTCTCGTTTCTTGAGTTAGGCATGTATTGCTATGAACCTTCCCCTTAGCACTGCTTTTACTGAATCCCATAGGTTTGGGGTTGTTCTGTTTTCATTTTCATTCGTTTCTATGCATATTTTTATTTCTTTTTTTATTTCTTCTTTGATTTGTTGGTTATTCAGAAGTATGTTTTTTAGCCTCCATATGTTTGTATTTTTAATAGTTTTTTTTTCCTGTACTTAACATCTAATCTTACTGCATTGCGATCAGAAAAGATGCTTGGAATGATTTCCTTTTTTTTTCAATTTACCAAGGCTAGATTTACGGCCCAGGATGTGATCTATCCTGGAGAAGGTTCCATGTGTACTTAAGAAAAAGGTGAAATTCATTGTTTTAGGGTGAATGTCCTATAGATATCAATTAGGTCTAATTCGTCTATACACTCTTATAGTGGTTTGAAGTGAAAGTTGCTCAGTTGTGCCCAACTCTTCGTGACTTCATGGACTACATAGTCCATGTAATTCTCCAGGCCCAAATACTGGAGTGGGTGTCCTTTCCCTTCTCCAGGGGCTCTTCCTATCCTGGTCTCCCACATTGCAGGCAGATTCTTTACCAGCTGAGCCACCAGGGAAGACCATAGTAGTTTATGCCATGCCAAAGATTTAGGAGACATTTTCCTCTGATGGCATCAGTTATAATTTTGAGGTAGTTGATACCTCTGACTAGGTTTTCACAATATCTAGTCAGATATCTCACCCTGCTATAATGAAATACCCCTCATTAAATTTTATTGTCATCCTACATAACTGTAATACTTCACTAACTGCTGTTAATAAGCTATTCCAAAATCCTTAAGTAAATTGAGCTATATGGCAATGAAAATGTTATAGAAAATATTGCCCAATGACTGGAGAACTCTAAGTACATTGCACTTTCTTTTCTACCAACACCATTGCCAGTCTGGCTTTGATAGGACACAGTCCCTTTAAGACTTTGTTTTTCTATTCACAAAATGAGATAGTACTAACTTGACAAATGTCAAGAAAATATACGTCAGTTCAGTTCAGTCGCGCAGTCGTGTCCGACTCTTTGCGACCCCATGAATCGCAGCACACCAGGCCTCCCTGTCCTTCACCAACTCCCGGAGTTCAACTCAGACTCATGTCCATTGGGTCCGTGATGCCATCCAGCCATCTCATCCTCGGTCGTCCCCTTCTCCTCCTGCCCCCAATCCCTCCCAGCATCAGGGTCTTTTCCAATGAGTCAACTCTTCGCATAAGGTGCCCAAAGTACTGGAGCTTCAGTTTTAGTATCATTCCTTCCAAAGAAATCCCAGGGTTGATCTCCCTCAGAATGGACTGGTTGGATCTCCTTGAAGTCCAAGGGACTCTCAAGAGTCTTCTCCAACACCACAGGTCAAAAGCATCAATTCTTCCGCGCTCAGCCTTCTTCACAGTCCAACTCTCACATCCATACATGACCACAGGAAAAAACATAGTCTTGACTAGACAGACCTCAGTCGGCAAAGTAATGTCTCTGCTTTTGAATATACTATCTAGTTTGGTCATAACTTTTCTTCCAAGGAGTAAGCGCCTTTTAATTTCATGGCTGCAGTCACCATCTGCAGTGATTTTGGAGCCCCCCAAAACAAAGTCTGACACTGTTTCTACTGTTTCCGCATCTATTTCAAATGAAGTGATGGGGCCAGATGCCATGATGGGGCCAGATGCCATGATATGAAGAAGGAATTCCACATATGCCCTACAATTTAGATCACCACTATCATTAGGAAAGTGTTAATTGACTTATATATCCTATAACCCAACCTGGCATCTGGAACCCAATTTGTATGGATTCTTACTATTCTTTTCCCCAATATGCTTTCTCTGTGTTGAATGAAGTGTTATCTCTCCTTGCCCTTGAAGTTTCAACAAATAGCATAATTAAATCCTGCACAGTAGAAATATAAGACTTTTTCCAGTTTATAGCTCCCTATAAACATTCTACTTAACACTTCAACACCCTGAATTATTTTTTAAGGATTGTTGCTACTTGTCTCTAAACACCATTTTATCATTTAAAGGCAGTAGAGAAGAGAAACAGAACAATGATAGGTTCAATGACTCTATTTCCCCTTGAAATATCTTTTTCAGCATTTGGAATGCTTACTGATAAATTCAATGAATAAATGACATCAAAATAAATAGATATTCATTATAAAGATGACAATCTCTATTCCATTTATAATCAGAGCCTGATGAGAACATATCTGAAGAAAACTAGCATATGCCAATACCCTTTAAAAAAGTGCTAGTATATCAATGATTGAGATGTGTCCTATATTCTAAGCAATCAAATATAAATCATTTCAATTTTCTGTCATTATTTCAAATATGTTTTCCTCAAGTCTGATCCAGTTGGTGGCTCAATTTGCCGATGTTTAATTAATGCATTATTTTAGTTAGTACAGAATAGAACAGTCAAAAAGAACATAGGTTTGGTGTCAGAGAATCCTTGGCTCTGCACTGACTAGCTCTTTTACCCAATTTTCCTTAGCTTCAGTTTTCTCAAATGTAAAAAGAGACTAGCAATGGCAAACTTGTATGGTGGTTGTGAGGATTAAATTGGGTAATGAATGGAAAGTCCCAAGCATTGTGTCTGCCTCATATATGATGCTTAGTAAATGGAAATTATTATTTTAACTTCAAACCCTATAGAAAGATTACAGGCTTATTTTTCCTAGGAACTTCAATCTACAAATTTTCATTAAATTATAGTGCAGCAGCCATGTCTGTTTGGGTACAGATATGTGGTAATGAATGTCATTTAGTAAATCAGGTTTTGAAACAAATGTTATGGGGCATTAGAAATTACTCAAAAGTTACTCAAAATTTATTTAATAATCTCTCTCTCTCTCTCTATATATATATATATATATCAATAGAGTGGGTATGAAAGAATGCTATATGATGCTCTACACTGAATAAATATCACTCTGAATGATTTATTAGAACTGAGAAAATAAGTAAACTTCAAAAGCAACTATAAAAAATATAGAAATTAATCACTACCACAAAACTGTATCAACCAAGGGCAAGATTCTAGAGAATCGGGCATGCCAGAAGGTTAAGTATGCACTGGATAAGGAATCAGGCCCTTTAGCAAACTAAAAGACATGTTCTTTCTCTGCCTCAGCCTCTTAAACTAATTATCTACAAATTATAGCCTGAAGTTAAGTCCAGTCCCATCTCATTAAGATTCCCTACCACTATACAGTGTAAACAACTGGAGAAAATAAATAGTGACATGAATGAGAGGAACACTGAGTAAAACTATTGGTGGTGCTTCCCTATATTCTGAGGAAATATAGAAAGTTGCCTCTTACAGGTAGGGTTCACCAGAGGCCTATATTCTTCACCATCAGATGTTTTACTAAGGTTTGACTGAAACCAAGTGTCTGCACATGTATGGCCATCTCAGGTTTTCCAAAGATAACTCACCATTCCCAATCATTGAAGAAGAGGAAAAATAAGATTGTAGCACATTAATCTTCCATTTCTTCAGTCCTCCTGAGGTATATTACAAGCCCAACTACTTATACATTGGAATTTTAAGAAAGTGATCCCATTATTCTGGCTATAATATAACAGCATATGATAAACTATCTGCAGCATATGATAAACTATCTGAGTATTTTTTTTCAGTTCTCAGAGAAGATAAGTTTCCTGTAGAGGATACCTAGTCTCTCATTTGGATAGTTAGCTTGTTTTATGCATCCCTTATTCCAGACCTTGCATAAAGAAAAAATAGTGGACTTTTAGATTCAAACTGCTTTCCAACTTTCTTGATAATACTTAAAAAGCACTTAATTGCTCCAAACTCTGTTTTAAAATCTGTTTCTCATAACTCTAAGATTCTATGAAGGTGTTTTAAGAGCCCAGGAGATACGGGTAGCACTTGATATTGTGACTGAGTTTCTTAATCAACTAAAGTAGATCTCCTGTTAATCTTCTATGTAAAGAACCAAATAATAAGTTATAAATATATTTTTTATTATAACAACAAAAATGAGTTTGAATATCACAATTCTATCATCATGTACAATGACATGTAGAAAACTTACTAGAAGCCAGGGATTATAAGATTGCTTATTACTATTCCTGATATTCAAATCATCCTTCTTTGGCTCCTTTAAAAACCAAGGGAATGTCTGTTAGACTCGTTTTAAAATCACAATAGTGGTTAAGAATTAACTCAGTTTCAAAAAAGAATGTATTAATAGGGACATATTCAGTTCACTGTTTTCTATCATATGATATGGTAATGCCCAACTTTCCAGGGGTTAGGGAGTTGAGAAATGTAATAATCATGTTAGTTTTCAAAGGGAAAAGAGAGATAAAGCTTCATGGGATGGAAATGTAGTGTTTTAAAGGACTCACTCTTCATTTCCACAAACTAACCTTAGCCCTTCTGAATTGAGTGCAATCCTGGAGACAGTGGTCTCTTCATTGTAGAAATCTATAAACTGGCTGTCCTCTACAGGAACGTGTATCAAATCTCCATCACAAAATTCAAAAGTGTCAACCTTGCAAAGTCCAGTAAGTTAGACTCATTGGCTTCAATTGTCCAAATAAACAGCTTAAACAGTTTTCCTCAATAAAAGCAGATAAACTATAGTTTGATGCCTACTCTTAACAAGATGTTAAATAAATGCTTGTATCCACTTGGCATCAATATAGTAAGGACCTCCAACACTCCAATAAACAGCAGCTGCTGGTGATCAATGGCGTCTTCTCAGTGAACTGAACCAGCACATGCAGGAGAAGAGCTCAGTGACAAATAGAATGATAGCACTCATTTCAAGAACTTGAGAAAATTTATTTGGTACAAATTTGGTACAAAAAAATTTTATTCTATTTAGGATATACTTCTTGAGATTTTGTTCTCATATATGTTGAGAAATGGTTTACATTATATAAAGAAAATACCCTGGAGTTCACCGTAATAACCAGCACAGAAATCAAATCAATAAAAGACTATATTAAAAGGACATAAACATTATGATTTCTGACTCCCACAAATGTACCTATAAGAAAGACTTTTAGGAGGCTCTAAAATATTCACGTAATTTCATTGGTATAGCCTGATTTATTATGTTTTGTTTTACATTATTATAAGAACTATGTTAACCTATAAAATTTGACATGGTATTGACTAAACAACATCAGTAATACTATTTTTTACTATTATAGTTGTTAACTGTTAACATAATAAGTATTATTGATAAAGAGATAAACTCTATATTGTATAGAATAATTATGGCCACAACTAATAGAATGATTGTGTTAAAATCTCTTCACAATCAATGTCTAGAAGCAGAAGCACAAAACTTAAAAGGTAAGATCTTGCAAATGTATATCTGGAATCCTATTTGGAATTTATACCTAAGTTCCCTAATAGGAGGACTATATTTTTCCTAGGTTTGTATGTCCTGATTTTTCAGGGAAAGGGGGACTACCTCTGATAAAGTAGCAATCTGAAAAACCTAGTGTATGTTCAGAAACAATGTACAGTCCCATTCCTTTGTTGCAGATTAAATTCCATGGATTAAAAGAGCAAGTCAATTACTTCATTGAGTGAGATAATAAAACTCCCAGATCTCTTGAGTGTTCAAGAACACAGGAAATTTAACACGTGCCTTACTAAGAGTTTATAGTTAATCTCAAAAAAAGATATAAAGATATCATCATGGATAAGGAACTATATTTTCTGCCAAAGGAGGACACATGTCAGATCTATGGATAATATGTATGAGCCTTCCCATCTCTTTTTGTACCATATGTGTAGATTCATCTACTACACATTATTGTACCTTCAGTGGTTTTGCTGTCAGCTCCCATTTTCTGCTTCCAGCATTCATCTTCCTGATTCAAAAACATCCCTTTAACACATCATTTCTAATTAGATGATTAGTTCTTGGAAGGGCAGGAGATAAGTCATTTGCATAATTTAATCATAAATTGAAGTTAAAGAAACAGATTTTGCTGTTCGTTTGTACAATTATCTTCCTCAGCCTGGGGTGGGGGGGGTTAGACATTAATGTGATTAAACAGTATTTCTGCAAACAGGCAACTGTGTGTCCTCTATAAAGCAAGGCTAGAGGCAAATGAAAAATTAATTTTAGAAGACAATCAATTTTATTCTACATGACTGTAATAAATAACAGCCCATCTGTAGACAACTCATTAAGCCTTGGGAGGGTACATGTGTCACAAACTCTAAATGACACACAAGGCTGAATTTTGCACCAAAATAGAACTAGTAATAAGTGGCCTACCAGCTGCCATATCAGCCTAGAAAGTCAACAGACAAGAATTTCCTAGAAAATGAAATGCATACAGTGTCACACACAGTCAACCAGTTAATTACTACTAGTAGCAAAAGCTTCTGAAAACTGGTTCATTTTATTCTGGGATTTGCTCTTTTTCTTGTGTTCTAAATGTATGTATATGTGTATGTTCACACATATTACTGTGATACCACTTTCACTAATAAGAGCTAACATTTACTGAGCTCTTATTATATGCTAAGTATTTTGTGTACATGATCTTGATTAACCTTCTTAACCCCATAAGTTATGTAACTAATTTAGTATCCCCATTTTAGAAGAAAGAAAAAGAAAAAACTGAGGCTTAAATGATCATACATCTAGAAAGTTTTAGAACAAATGTGGCTATCTAAGACAGAATAATAATTCCCTAGGGTTTCAATGTTCAAGTGGAGCTATTAATCAGAATCAGAAAAATACACCTCTTTGGTATAACAATAAATTTCCTTAAAATATGAACAGTTCCCCTAAGTAAATACATTAAATTATAATAAATCATAGTTACACTGTCAAAGCAGCAAACTGAATACATTTTGAGTGCTTACATCCATGTACCACATTAGGCACTATGAATGATAAAACAACACATCAGACTATTATTGAAGTTGAGGAATTTGGAAGCTATTTGAGGAGGGAGAAAACATAGGCAGCTTAAAACAATTTATAAAATGAGAAGGAGAAGCAGGAGGAGGAGGTGGAGAAGGAGAAGGGGAAGAGAAAGGAGGAGGAAAGGAAATAAGAAGAAAAGCTATCTGCAAATCAAAGTCTGGAGAAGCAAGAATCACTGCATGTGATAAAAGAAGTCGTTATAGAGGAGATAAGGCTTTAAAAGACGGTTGTTTTTCAATAAGACCTTGAGTACTTTCTACACTGTGATTCTTCCTGGAAAGGAATCTTAACCTTAATATTTTCTGATACCAGTTTTCTTTTTTTTTCTCTCTCTCTCTCTCTGATGGAGCAAAGGTGTTTTAATTAACGTGGTGTGTGTATAAATACTGTCTTATAAAGTTGTTATTCTTAGCAAAGATAAAGATTAAAATTCCAGACTTACAAAACATAGGCAATCCATATTAAAGAGAGAGATATGTAAACAATCACTTTTACAATAAGTTTCACAAGGAGGAAGAGGATACTTATCACTCAGTTTTCTTAAGCAGTTTACATACTTCAGTTCACTTCCATTCAGTTTTAACAAATCTGTCAATGATTCATGTTTGAATAAAATATTCATTCGAAGTTCTAATCTCATCAAATTTAAAATATGGGGCAGGATGAGTAATCACTTGTTCCTTTTGTGGAATACGTATTAGGGTCCTCATGCCTAAAATAGTCTTTCCACAACACTTTGCACAGACTATCCTGATTGAGATAACCCAAAGTCTAGTGTATGCACATGTCTCTTTTCAGTGCTATATAAAGAAGGGAAAAGTTTTTTTAATCAACCCAACGGGCTAAAATCAAATTTTAACAATGGAACTGCATTTTTTCTCTAAACAAGAGTCTTAATAGCAGATGTTACTACATATGGCTTCCCTTGCTCTTCTTCAGCTGCAGAAATTAAAACTCAGATTCGGTGACAGAATCTATTAGTTTGCAAATATTGACCAAACTCTTCTTCTCAACCACTCTATTAACATACCAGGTGAATGTCTGGGCATGCCCCATCAGAGAAACTTTGTTTCCTAGGTAATTGATAAGGAATTAAGATTGAGATCACCAACTTCTTAGCTTTGCTCTGCTATGATTTCACATGAGAACCTCATGTTTAAAGCTTAACTATTTCATCATTAAACCTCCAAGGTACAGAAATCCCAAGAGTAGTCAAAGAGTAGTGAGGAGAAGTAGTGACTACAGCAGAAGCTGTTTTAGTATTTAGATTCCATGTGAGGTTGATAATGCATGAATCAGAGAACAGCAGGTATTAAATATACATTGATTGGGTTTCTGCCACTTTGAAAGCATTATAAACACTCTATAAGTAAAGAACTATGACAATTTCCTAGTTCTGGACCATGCCTAGCAGCTTTGTAGTACTCTGCTTAGAAAATACTAACGTGTTGAAATGAAAGTAGGAACTTAATGCATTCTTTCTGAGTATATGACACACTAATAAGATCAACAAACACACAGCCTAGGACCAAGAATGCTTCTGGTATAAAATCAGTTCATAATAAAATGAAGTATATCACCTATTATAAAATGTTAATTACAGATGAAATAAACCAAATATTATTTCAATTATGAGGTGGATGAAACTGGAGCCTATCATACAGAGTGAAGTAAGCCAGAAAGAAAAACACCAATGCAGTATACTAACACATATATATGGAATTTACAAAGATGGTAATGATAACCCTGTATGAGAGACAGCAAAATAGACACGGATGTATAGAACAGTCTTTTGGACTCTGTGGGAGAGGGAGAGGGTGTGATGATTTGGGAGAATGGCATTGAAACATGTATAATATCATATATGAAATGAATCACTAGTCCAGGTTTGAAGCATGATACTGGATGCTTGGGGCTGGTGCACTGGGACAACCCAGAGGGATGGTACGGGGAGGGAGGGAGGAGGGGGGCTCAGGATGGGGAACACATGTATACCCATGGTGGATTCATGTTGATGTATGGCACAACCAATACAATATTGTAAAGTAATTAACCTCCAATTAAATAAATACATTTATAAAAAAAAGAAAATATTATTTTTCACCATATTCTTCAAGACAGCTTAACTGAAACACAGCATACCTATAGCAAAACAGGAATTATTAAGTATCTGTACTTTCATAATATAGTGAATATGGTTATTTTTAAAGAATGCTTTGTCAAATTGAGTTCCCTGAGTTCTTAATTCCAGTAACTTTAATTTTAAATTTTTTAGAAATTAAGTTAAATAGTTTTTAACAAAGCATACTCTAATAGCATTACTATATGTACTACAAAATTTTAAATACATCAAGACTCCTCTCTTAATCCTTAGCAATTTCAGTGAACAATGTATACATAGATGACATAACCAACACTCTAGTCTTTCAGTTTTGATGACGTGACCAACACTTCTCTCCTTCAAAGATCATGTTCTCTTTACTCTGTCACTCATGCTCATGAAAGTGAAGTTGCTCAGTCGTGTCTGACTCTTTGCAACCCCATGGACTGTAGCCCACCAGACTCCTCCATCCATGGACTTTTCTAGGTAAGAGTACTGGAGTGAGTTGCCATTTCCTTCTCCAGGGGATCTTCCCAACCTGGGTATCGAACCCCAGTCTCCTGCATTGTGGGCAGACACTTTACCATCTGAGCCATCAGGGAATCCCTAAAAAGTGAAAGCTGCTCAGTCATGTTGGACTCTTTGTGATCCCATGGGCTATACAGTCCATGGAATTCTCCAGGCCAGAATACTGGAGTGGGTAGTAGTTCCCTTTTCCAGGGGATCTTCCCAACCCAGGGATTGAACCCAGGTCTCCCACATTACAGGCGGATTCTTTACCAGCTGAGTCATGACTATACCCTAAATTCTGTAATTACCAGTAATTTCAATTCCTCCATATTCTTAATTTCAGGCATTCTACCCTCTGACCACAACTACTTCTGCTTCATTCCTTCTAGTACTCCAACTCCAAAAATTCTTTGACCTCTTTTTGGAACCTCCAATTCATTGATATTACCAGCCTTTCACTGTATCTCACTTTCTTGAAATCCTCTTTTTTCCTTACCAGTGTAAAACTTGTTGTCACTCATTATAATCACTTTTTGCATAAAGCCTCAACTCTCTTGCACCCTCTGGTTTTGCTATACTCATAGGACTTAGCAAAATCACAGTTCTCATTAAATTCAATTATTTTCTTTGCAGCAGAACTGATGCAGCTCTATATGGTGGAAATAAAATACACAACCATACTGACCATCTTGAATTTATGATCAAAAACCTCAGTGGGCATTTAATATGGCCTGGCAATCATACTAAACTTTTAAGTAGTTTACTCTCCTACTCATATAGATGACTATTTCACATTTTGTCTTTCCCCTCAAATCTCCAAAACTTCCAATCCTCATTCTTAATGAATGACTTGTTTCCCACTCCACTGGGAAAATTGAAACAATCAGAAAAGGACTTTCATGGAGTCCTTAAACCAGAGCAACTAAAATCTCCACCATCTGTTAATGAAAATACACTAACCTTGCTCCTACCTAAACCCAATGCCTCTGCTTGTGCACTAGATCCTATCTGCTCTCTCCTCCTATTCAAGAATATCACTTCAGGGACTTCTCTGGTGATCCAATGGTTAAGAATCCACCTGCCAAGGCAGGGGACACAGGTTGGATCCCTGGTCTGGGAAAATCCCACATGCTGCAGGGCAACCAAGCCCATGCATCACAACTACTGAATCCTTCATGCTCTGGAGCCCACTCACCACAACTACTGAAGCCAGCATGCCCTAGAGCCCATGCTCTGCAATAGGAGAAGCTACCTCAATGAGAAGCCTGCACCACAACTACAGAGCAGCCCCTGCTTGAGGCAACTAAAGAAAACCCAAGCAAAGCAACAAAGACCCAATGCAGCCAAAAATAAAATTAATAAATATTCCCTTAAAAAAAAAAGACTATCACTTCAGCAATACTACAATATTTTTCTTAATTTCTAATGTATTATTCCTAATAGCACATGCTATAACCTCTTATTTCATTCTTTTGTGGCCCCAAAAGTATGCCCAAGTTGTAACCCCCAGAACCTACAAAGAGGACCTGATTTGGAAAAACAATCTTTGTACATGTGATTGTGGATTTTGAGAGGAGATCAATCTGGATTAAGGTGGGCCCTTGTTTGTGCTCTGCTGCTCAGTTGTGTCGACTCTGCAACCCCATGACTGTAGCCTGCCAGGCTCCTCTGTCCAAAGACTTTTACAGGCAACAATACTGGGGTGGGTTGCCATTTCCCACTCCACGCTTATTTCATTCTCCCCTACTCTCAAGCTACTCCCTCCCACCTGGAAACAATTATCTATACACTCTGCTTCCAATCACCTCCTCCTGATCTCTCTTAAACACATCACTTAGACTTTTCATTCTTATTATTCTACTAAAACTGCTCTCATAAAGCTCACTGCTACTGCTAAGTCGCTTCAGTCGTGTCCGACTCTGTGCGACCCCATAGACGGCAGCCCACCAGGCTCCCCCATCCCTGGGATTCTCCAGGCAAGAACACTGGAGTGGGTTGCCATCTCCTTCTCCAATGCATGAAAGTGAAAAGTGAAAGTGAAGTCACTCAGTCGTGTCCGACCGTTAGCGACCCCACGGACTGCAGCCTACCAGGCTCCTCCGTCCATGGGATTTTCCAGGCAAGAGTACTGGAGTGGGGTGCCATTGCCTTCTCCTAAAGCTCACTAATGACTTCCATTTTTACATCCAATGGCCAATGTTCAGTCATGGCTTTTGGCTTATCAACAGCATTTGATACGGTTGATCACTGCCTCCTTTTTGATACATTTTTTGTGCTTAGCTTTCAAGAACATCATTCTCCCTTGGTATTCCTCCTACTTCACTGCATGTTCCTTCTTTGGCTTTTGTTAATTTCTCTTTTCCCTAATCTCTTTATCTTGGTGAGACCCAGAACTTAGTACTTAAAACTCTTCTTTTTTCGATGTATAGTCACTCCTGTCCAAAATTTGTATCTCCTGATTAGATATTTCTTTCAAACACCAGACTATATATATATATATATATACACACACACATATATATGTGTGTGTGTATATATATATAATCTCCAATGACTACTCTAAAAGGCTGAAAAGGCTAAAATGTATCTAAAAATTAACACATATAAAACTGAACACCTGAACTTTCTCCCCAAACCTGCTCCACATACAGCCTTCCCCTTCACAAATCCTCCAGTTGCTCAGACCAAAATCTTAGGAGTTTTCTGTGACTGTTCTTTTGCTCACACTCAGTGTCTAGTTCCTAGCTCAGTCAGGAAATTCTGTTGGTTTTATTTTCAAAACTTATCCAGAATCTGACCAATTCTTACTATCTATACTCTATCACCAGAGAAGGCAATGGCACACTACACCAGTACTCTTGCCTGGAAAATCCCATGGACGGAGGAGCCTGGTAGGCTGCAGTCCATGGGGTCACTAAGAGTCAGACACAACTGAGCGATTTCAGTTTCATTTTTCACTTTCATGAATTGGAGAAGGAAATGGCAACCCATTCCAGTGTTCTTGCCTGGAGAATCCCAGGGACGGAGGAGCCTGGTGGACTGCCGTCTATGGGGTCGCACAGAGTCGGACACGACTGAAGTGACTTAGCAGCAGCAGCAGCATACTCTATCACAATGGTCTAAGCCACCACCATCTCTCTCCTTGTTCACTGCAGTAGCATCATAACTGCTTCTACATTGCCCCCATTTGAAGCCTGTTCTCAATTTAGTAGCCAGTCATCATTTAGAAACCTAGGTCAAATCATGTGACAGCCATGCTCAAAACTCCGCAGTGACTCCCTATTTCATTCAAAGTCCTCAAAATGTCCTAAAAGGTCCTATATAACCCCCTCCCAACATTATCATTTAGATCTTGTTCTTACTATTCCCCTCAATCACTTCACTCCAGCCAAAACTAGTCTTCAAACCTACTAGCCATGCCAGTAGCCAAAGCCATGTTTTAGGGCTTTTGGTCAAACTGTTTTCTCAGCCTGAAACACTTTCCTCAGATTTGGCTAGGCTAACACCCCTCTGTGAACAAAGGTCATGTTCTCAATGAGGCCTATAGTACCCATTCTATTTAAAACTGCAACCAACTCCAATCCTGCCTGCCATACCCTTACTTTGCTCTATTTACTCTATATTTTCCATAGCACTTGCCACCTTCTAACATACAGTATAATTTACTTATTTATTATGCATACTGTTTATTGCTTCCTCATCCATACTACCAGGTGGCTCAGTGTAAAGAATCCACCTGCCAATGCAGGAGATATGGGTTCGATCCCTGGGTCGAGAAGATCCCCTGGAGAAAGGAATGGCAACCCACTCCAGTATTCTTGCCTGGAGAATCCCATGGACAGAGGAGCCTGGAAGGCTACAGTCCATGCAGTCGCAGAGAGTCAGACACAACTTAGCGACTGAGCCACACACACACATCCATACCACCATACCCTAGAATATAATCCTCTTCTCAGGGACAAGAATCTTTATTTTTAACAAATATATCCCAAGCACCTAGAAGAATGCTTGACACAGAATAGTCACTCAACAGCTATCTGATGAATGAATGAACAACTAGTAATCTTTTTTATGTGTTTATGCCTTGTCTCTACAGTAAGATTTAAATCTCTCTCTGAACTTACCCACTGATGCTCAAGGAAATGGCAACCCACTCCAGTATTCTTGCCTGGAGAATCCCATGGACAGAGGATCCTGGCTACAGTCCATGGGGTCACAAAGAGTTGGACATGACTGAGTGACTAACAACAGAACTTACCCACTGATGCTAGCATAGTATTTCAGACACAAGAGACAATCCGTTATTTTAGTAACTATCAATAGATCCCACCATCATCAATTCTTACAATATTATGCTTTGATGAATTACTGCCATTTCTATACACTTTCTTGAATTACTATTCCTTTCACTTTTCCATTCAAAATGTAAAGTTTTTGTTGATTCCCAAAATCTTTCTGTACATGTATATGAAACTGAGTCTCCACAGAGGGAGTTCAGTTACTATATTTCTGAAAACATCATCATTAAAAATCAGTATGTCCCATCAAGCATGCACCCTGAAGACATTCTAGGGAAGCTCCTGTGTAGTGCCTCTCTTTCCTACTAGTTTATCTCTATCTCCTACCATTAGTTTTTCCATAATTTCCTGACAAACTGCAACAATCCACCCCTAAACAAAATTTTTTTTTCAAGTCTGTCTCTCAAGACTTAATATTCAGAGACAACATAGAGAGCATAATGTACCAGAGGAGATAAAACAGAAGTTTAGGTTCAAGGACTGTATCTGCCTGTACTAGATTCTATGGCCTTAAGCAATTCATTTTCCTTACCTATATTTGAATTTTCTCTCCTAAATTCACAATCAGGTGACATGCTTTGTAGAATTGCTGTGAGGATAAATGCGGATAGTGTATGATTAAGCTTTGCAGCCTGTGAACTTCTACACAAATTTAAGTTACTATTATTCCCTAGAAGCACTATAAGTTTCATTATAACTATGGATGATGCTGATGTAGCATTGAGGGGAAAAAGAGTCTAAATGAGATTAAGTGATGCCCAGAAGTATCATGTTGTACAGTGATCAGCCATCTGTTTATTAAAAATTTAGAAATTTCACAACAAAATTATAAAAATAAACTAAGGATTAGATTAAATGAGCTAATGTATATGAATCACTATATAAACTATAAACCAGTACATACATGTAAAGTTTTTACTATTACACCTAGCTAGTAATTTTTAACTTCCAGATATATTTTCAGGGAGAAGGCATGAAGGAAATATTTAAACTTTACTGTACTTATTAACTATAAAAATGCCACTTTGATGTTCTTTAATTCAAATTTTACTGTTCATTAAACAATCTTGAATGCAGTGGTTCAAATTACTCCCTAAAATGCAAACTTAATCTTGAATACCATAAAAACTTCACACACATACCCAAAGGCAAAATGTAACCCTTTTTAATAAATTCATACTCAACATGTGTTTCAAAAATGTGCTATGGCAAACTAGAATCAGGCTGATAGACCAATAATAGTAAGGCAACTTACAGAGGAAATATAGTTGGACACTGCATAAAATATTTTAGAAACTAATGTAATATTTACTAGTGTAGTAAAGGAATATTATTTTAGTGACAACACATATGCAAATATTCTGTCATGGTTTCAAATACTACCAGCTCACCTCAAATAGAATAACATTTCCACATTTTGCCTTTAGTGTTTTTATTTTACTCACAGCTAATATTTTTATACTTTCTGTTCCTATTCATGAATCTGCATAAACTAACCACTAGAATAAAATGAATGCAATTAAAGAAAATAATTCATTCAACAGATCTGTGGAAAGGCCTTCTTCAGTCCACATTATACTACCTACTTCTCATCTGTCATCTAAGTATCAATAGTTCCTGATTCATTCAATATTTCCATAAGAAATATTTTCTCAAGTTTTCTTCACCCTTATTTAGCTTCATTCCTTTGTTCATGCCTAAATGGTACTACATCAATGCTAGCATCACCCAAAGTATATAGTTCTCCTATGTTTAAAATCAAGAGTTCTCCTAATTGGACAGAAAACTTTAAAGTATTGAGCTCCACGGCCTCTTCTTTGACGGACACTTTTACATTTTTTCCACTAATATAGAAAAATATCTAAAAATCTGAATTTCTTGAGTTGTATTTACATTTAAAAACTGAGAGCCCACTTGGGAAAAAAAATGAAACAATACACAGAAGAGCAGTTATTCAATTCACTGGGGCTAAACTGAAAAGAATAAGAAAAGCTTTAGACTATGACAGAATGGAGGTTATGTAAACATACAACCTCATGAAAAAGAATATGGCCCTAAAATAACAAAAATCTGTCAGTCTCTAGTATGAAAAGGACCAATCCAAAACAAATGTAAGAAAGTGGCGATCCTACAGTACTTGTATCAATTAAGCTCTGGAACAGTTACTACTCTCTTCAGAGACCACAATGCTCAACGTGTACCCATCATCAAAATGGCCACTCTTGCAGGACATGATCAGCATTCCATTTTTCAAACTGCAAGTGGAATGTCAATTAATTATTCCAATCATAGAATAGAAACACTTCACAAAAATTTGATCTAGCACTATACTCATCAGTGTGTTTTAACTCAAAAGCCATGATTCCTCTGATGTCAACACATGTTTATTTAATTTATAGTGAAAGTCGCTCGGTCATGTCCAACTCTTTGCAACCCTATGGACTATATAGTCCATGGAATCTCCAGGCCAGAATACTGGAGTGGGTAGCCTTTCCCTTCTCCAGAGGATTTTCCTATCCCAGAGATTGAACCCAGGTCTCCCACATTGCAGGTGGATTCTTTACCAACTGAACCACAAGGGAAGCCCCTATTAAATGGAAGATGGTTGTTTAGGGGTCCAAAGTACAGGAAACAAGGTTAAAGCCAACAACTGAACTCATGCAGTTTTCCAGGTTTTGATCTGCTAATAGCTATAATGAGTACTGCATCCATTAAATGGATAAATGTTTACATAGAGAATATAAGAATAAATTCAAACAAAATATACTAATTTAGTTAAGCACTAACATGATCCAGTACACAGCTGTTAGCTATGACATATAAGCTCAATGTCTGTTTATGCTTTGTTCATTTCAGATGTTTTCTACATGAAGCATTTAATTTCAGATTGAATTCAACCTTAGTATGTTTCTGGTCTATCTCTCCTTCCCACCAGTGAATATTTATAAAATGTGAATACAATTTAATAGTAGAATAAGCAAGACAAATTTAGACAGGTACCATAAACATTTCATAATGTACTACAAAGCCTAATTGATGTTATGCTAATTTTCCACAATTTTGAATTGTATACATCATTTACTGTTCCTTGCATTAATGCAGGTTAACTGAGAGCCAACCATATAACAATAAAATTCTACCTAGGTAATCTGGAGATGAGACAAAGAATTTGGATAATTCTTAAGATCATTCCTCTCCCCTTGATAAGTAGCCTGGTACAGACTAATAGCAGGAACTTATTTAATATTTGTTGAAGTGAAGTGAAAAATGGGTTGAATCGGAAATATATAATATATACATATTACATATACATACACACACATATATACACTATATATATAGTATGTATATGTGTATTCAAATTGAATATTCTAATTGAGTTATAAAATGAGAGCAAAAATTTGTGTACTGTGCATAAAATGTACTATGCAGTAAATTTCTTTGTAAGAACGAACTCCACTTTTGTCTTCCTCAAGTAAAAACTAGAGGGTAGTCATAAACTTTTTTATAAAATACATTTAGAAGTTTAGCAGATCATAGGCTATTTTCAAGGCAGGAAACTTAATATTAACATTTAATTATAGATGTTTACAATTTTCCAGAGTTATTTATATTTAAATGTAATACATGTAAGGGTCAATGAGATACTCTGCACAGATAAAAACAAATAATTTTTCCTCATCTTTGTTTTAATTATTGGCACATAATATTGTTTTTTTTTCTCTAATTATTGGCACATAATATTGTATAGGACTACATGTAAAAGCATATCAAACTCAAATTGAGAATCTGTTTAAAACTAACATAAATGAAGGGAAGCTTTTTTACATGGAGAAAAAAAACCATGTTTTTCTAATCCACAGTTACACATTCTACTATAAAAACTTGTGTCTCATAGAATAACTAATTTTATGTATTTTTAAGGACTCATACCCCTTGCAAAAATACTATATGTCAGAGAAAAGATACTAAAGTGAATTAACTGCAGCTATTCTTAAATGGAAATACATATTTTATTCCCAGTTCCTTTTGATGAGTATTTTATATAGTTATATCGTAAGTAAAACATAAAACTAAAATATTTTATGTTAATAACTATTTTTCGTTTGACCTTTCTGGTATAATTCTAAAGACTGAAAAAATTCTAGTGTTACTGATATAGCACACAGGCAGATACAAGATATTTAAGAATTACTCAACAATGGACATGGCAAAAATTTGTAACCTCAAAGATTTCACAATTTAACAAATATAAAAGGAGGGATATAGATTTTATATACCCTAAGCTAAAGACAGCATGATTCCAGAATATAAGCTCCATGAGAGAAGAGACTGTGGTGTTCACTCTCTTCACCTAGAACACTGCCTGGCACCACAGAATATACTGTATACACACACACACACACACACTCCATTACAACAAATCTAATCATGAGAGATCAAAATTATTGTGAAGATATTTTTATTTATTTAAATTCTAATAATTAAGTGAACAGAATAAGTTTCCAAATGTCTACAGATTAAAGACAATATTTCATTAAAGATACTCACACTAGGGTCTAACTTATGTCCTCCAGAGAACTATTTCAGATGGATTTCTCTTGAGATTTTGTAATTAAAATTCCTTGGATTGAATTCAAGGGGGAAACCATATCATAAAGCATCCCACCATATTTTCTATAGTGTTATATAAAGCAAGCCCTCAGTGCCTGAATGTTTATTATCCTTTCAGGAGGATCAAGGCCTAACATACATATATAATCACATTTTATGGATGGTCACATTGCAATTTTTATACCATTTCTGTGAATTTGATGTGCTTTAATATGGCATTAAACTCAACATTCTTAAAATAGGTACTGTGTAAATAGCACCTATGTATCCTGTCAAAAGCCATTAAGAGATAGTATAGTCTTATATGATAATTAAGTCTGAATTTTTTTAATGTTTTTATTGCAATAAAACAGGGAGCCTCACAATTGATGTATAATGTAGATAATGCATTAACAAATGCGCTATAAAATAAATTTATCTAAATATTGTTTATAATGATATTACTATACTTCTTAAATAAGCAAGTAAGAAACAAACTTCCTCCAAAATAACTAAAAGCTCCGAATCATATTGCTGTAAGCTATAATGGTTATAACTGTTAATCCAATACACCTTTTATACAAACCCATAAACACATGAGTGGAAAAATAGCACAGATGTTCATCTCTAATGCAATTTCCATTCAATTTCCTAAGTGTGGTCCCTGTGTGCAAACTAGCTTAACGTTATGTTTAGCTTGCAAATTCTTTAAATAAATAATGAATGCAATAAAACTAGGAGATCAATAGCAAGCTTAGAAATCATAAAAAAAAAAAAGCCCTTTGTATTCAGGCTGTTGCCCATTTCAAACTTTAATCTGGAGACAGATCAATATTATTTTTTTCAACATCACATAAATAGCAGATAGACTAAATGTAGACTAAATGCTGTTACCAGCTAGCAGTTGCCAGCAATCTGATAAGATAATTGGACCAATTACAATTGAATGTTTTATATCTTAACATACACACTATATTATACACTATTAAGCAGATTGTTTAAAAAAGGTTATTTAGCAATAAAAATACCATGGTTCATTATTTTTTAAACTCTAGCAGTTTAATTACAAAGTTTTCACCATGATTTGATCTAATAAACTAAATAATTGTAATGAGTTAGAATAGTACCTGCATATGAGTAGTTTTAACCTCAGGGGTCTTAGATGAAGGGAAATGTTACTCTTCAAAATTAATTACACCTGAAAAAGTTAAGCTATTTCTTTAAATGGGGGTGAGGGGGGGACACTTCATGCAAATTTGTATTGCAATTGGATGGGTCCTGAGATTATTTAAGAAGAAAATAAATCACTATACCTAAGTATTCCTCTTTCTATTCACAAACTATAGATAGAATGGAGGAAAACTCTCTTCTTAGCAACTCATTTTTTATAAACACTTTGAAAAAATATCAAAAGTCAACTTCCTGGTTTAGTGCTGATATCAAGTAGTATAAATCAAAATAGTTGAGAATCATTTTATAGTAGTATTAGAACGTCTCCTATGGGTTTTCACTAAAAGAAAATATCAAGAAGTCATACTTTCTTTACAGATATATTTCATTTAAACATTCTAACTTCATATAATAGATTTGTATAGCTTTAATGTACTTGTGAAAATTTTATGGCATGATCACAAATGGTTTTATAAAAGAATTAAATTTTAGGATTAGTGTCTTTTTATAATTGTACATTTTATGTAACTACTTAGTTTTTTTTTTTAAGTACAGCAATTTGTGCAAATAATTCTAATGAGAAGAGTAAATGTGTATGTGTACATGACTATATTCATTAGACAAATGTGAATTAGGTACCTAAATGTATATGACATCAGGCTTACTAAAATTTTACTATAAATATTACTGAAGTTAAAGATAACTCCTCAGAAATTATTATTACAAATCCAAGGTTTTTTTTATGTGACAAATTCAGTTTTATTCTAGGGATATCATTTTAGATATGATAAATGTATCCATTTGCTGTTTAGCTATGTTATATTCAATTTTGCATAAATCAATGTATATTGCATCTTACATTCACATTCTCAATATAATAATTTTACCAATTCTAATATATAAATTTATCTGTAAAGAAGGATGTGGCAAGACTTCACAATGAAGACATTCCCACGGTTTAAGCAAAGTATGAAAAAGAAAAAGCTAACTCTTGTCCATAACTTAGTCAACTTACTTATAAACTTCTTTTTAAATTATACTGCATATCATAACAGGTATCCTATGCTTCCAAGATTAGCCTAACACCACAGATAAAAATGTCCTGAAGAATTTGAGACCTCAATAATATCAGTTAATAGCTTCCTGTTTTCCTATTCTAATAAAGCTAACAGTAAAAATTTGATGGAAGAATACTGTAAAGGCCTGCAAAGAGAACTACCTCTGAGAGTTGATTTTTAAAAATATACATTCTTCAGAAAGTTAAAGAAGAAAAAAATTTGAATATCCTTTCTAAAATTTGTATTTTCAAACATCAGAGATTAACTTTAAAAGTTATAACACTGACAACATTAAACTCAAAGTATATCACGACAATTAACACATTGTTTCTCTCCAAAAACCAAGGCAATGATGCCACGGATGAAATGAAATAAAACATGATAGTGATGATAGTAAATGCAGGTAGGTAATAAAGTTCACTAGAGTTATACATAGTACCTTTCAGTGTGCATATGTGTTTCTATAGTTTAAGAAAGTAAATTATAAAAATAGCATTTATTGTTTACTGAATGATTTTTAATTTACAATTACCCAAAATATAAATAGCCATGATATACTAAAACAAATTAAACTTTTCTAAGATTTTCACCACTGTAAAGTGAGGAAATGATGAATACACAATGGACAAGCTGTCTCCTTATTACTAAAAAGAAATATTAAATCCTGAAGTTCTAAATCCGTTGGTAAGAGTATATTGCAGCTGCATTAAGCCAACAAGAAGCTTATTAGTAAGGATTTAAAAACTAACCCCTTCTGTAATCAATTTGGATACAGCATTATTCTATTTATAGTGACACTTTCAATGTGTCCCAATCATATATTACTTATTCTCATTTTTCCTACCATGATTAAATATTAATGTGGAGGCACTATTTATTAAGCAGCTACCCTGTATTTAGGTTTTAAGATATTGATTTCCACCATTTTGGAAGAGTTAATATAGCATGAAAATTAAGAATCTTTCCCATGAAGAAACTTATGATTGGTTTGATATTTTTCTTTGATTCCTAAATAAAATAAAATAAATTTAGTTGTTCTAAAGTAGAAAATGGAAAAAAGGATACCGCCACTTTAAAAGCTTCGATCTCTTTGACATTGCTGGCAGTGTATGGGAACATTAATGCATCTGTCATGATAACAAGCTAAGAATAACATCTAGACATCAAACCGAGCAGAGAATCCATCTGAAGTGATTCATTCAGATCTGTCTCATTGATTTATTAAACACAAGGCAACATCTGCAGCCTCACAGAGCTGCTTGGTGAAATTAATGCAAGATCAATTCAAAAGGAAAAAAGTGTAAAAGAGATAAATCAAAACACAATTTGCATGCAGTTCCACAAACAGACTTATTGGGTGCAAATGTTCAATTTCCCTAGCAAAGCAAATGTATTTAAATGTTGTTTTATCTTTTTAGAATTGTGTGATCTGAAGTGACGGTGAAGAGTTTTGCAGGTTGAGATGGTGAAAGGGAAGAAAAGGAAGAAAAAAATGCTACCAAAGACCTTTTGAATATGCAACAAGAATATCATTAATACCTAATTGTTTTTCTTTTGGGAGAAAGGTTTGATGTCCTTCCTCTGAAAACATGATATTTTCAGTTTTTGTCAATTAGGGCAGTTTTAATATATATCTGAAATGTATAGAGTGGATAAGTCTAAATCATTTGTTTCTTGAAACACATCAGATAAAGCACCACTGTAGACATAGGTTATCAACTGAAATATAATGTACTATGATTAGAGTGTCTCACAATTACATTTGCCTGCTGAAGCACTTTTAAAACATCTAGAGATTTCACTCGGAGAAGGCGATGGCACCCCACTCCAGTACTCTTGCCTGGAAAATCCCATGGATGGAGGAGCCTGGTGGGCTGCAGTCCATGGAGTCGCTAAGAGTCGGACATGACTGAGCGACTTCACTTTCACTTTTCACTTTCATGCGTTGGAGAAGGAAATGGCAACCCACTCCAGTGTTCTTGCCTGGAGAATCCCAGGGATGGGGGAGCCTGGTGGGCTGCCGTCTCTGGGTCACACAGAGTAAGACACGACTGAAGCGATTTAGCAGCTTAGCAGAGATTTCATTAAGACAAAGTAAGTTTATTTAATAATGCATCAAACAACTCAGACTTGCTATTTTATACAAGTATTAGAGAATTCCTGTATGAAAACACCTAAACATTAATGTCTGAAGACCATCACCTCCTAATGACTTATTAGCATTCATGTACTATACACACTGAGATTACAATCATACATAAATATCCAAAGATATTCTCTATCGTACCATGCATCGTGTCTTTAATACCCATTACCTAATAGTGAGTTTTAGGGCAAATATGAAATCCAGCAAAAGTATTAGACAAATACAACAGTTATTATTTATGTAGAAGTGTACTTTTAAAATGAATATACACGTGGAAGTTCTGTGGACTGGCATATGAGTAGACTGCTTTAATTATAATATTTACATCATTCTCTAATAAGAGACAGTGCACTGTCTGCTTTTAACAGACATGACTATCCCCCTCATTATCCCATGAATTAAAATGCCTGCATTTGTTGCCCAGATAACATAAATATCCAAAGATATTCTCTATCGTACCATGCATCGTGTCTTTAATACCCATTACCTAATAGTGAGTTTTAGGGCAAATATGAAATCCAGCAAAAGTATTAGACAAATACAACAGTTATTATTTATGTAGAAGTGTACTTTTAAAATGAATATACACGTGGAAGTTCTGTGGACTGGCATATGAGTAGACTGCTTTAATTATAATATTTACATCATTCTCTAATAAGAGACAGTGCACTGTCTGCTTTTAACAGACATGACTATCCCCCTCATTATCCCATGAATTAAAATGCCTGCATTTGTTGCCCAGATTAATTTCTAAAACCTTTTATCATTTCTGAAAATGTAAGTCATACAAAATATTAGCCCAGGAAAGTGATGCAAGTTCTTCAAAAATTTGATTTTCCTTAACTTTGCAATGAATGAAAACATCTATTTTCAAAGTTGTTATGCTTCGTGGATTATGAATTATATTCATCAAGTGTGAATACAAAGCCAAACTCATTGACTATTTTAAAATATTTGTAGTATTTGAAAGTAGTAGTTTAAATTGTTGTAAAAGTCACTGTAAGTCACATAAAGTTATTCTGTTCACACAGTCAGAATAACAATAAACCATGACTGGAACATTTAAGTTTTTAATTAAAAACTGAATTATGTTAATTTAAATATATGTTGAATCATGTCTCCAAATGCATTAAAATATTTTCTTAGTCATACATTGTAGTCTAAGCATCCATTTAACTATATGTAAATAACTGAAACATTTAATCAGTTGGTCCTCAAATGAAATTAAATGCTGATTATGAAATTTGACAATGTTACTTTTATATAGATAGGTAGATAGAGATAACACTAAAATGTTTTGGTTGCTTTTTCACATTTACTGAATAACAATTTTTAATTTAATATTTTACTGCTATATTAAACTTTGAAGATTCAGTAAGGAAAATCCATTGCATAAGAGTGACA
The DNA here is from genome assembly GCA_006408695.1 of Aepyceros melampus. Taxonomy (NCBI): domain Eukaryota; kingdom Metazoa; phylum Chordata; class Mammalia; order Artiodactyla; family Bovidae; genus Aepyceros; species Aepyceros melampus. The sequence continues at coordinate 32,929 of SJXQ01001478.1, forward strand.
TATTTTAGACATTTGCTTTCTGAATCTGCCCGGACTCTATAATATTAAAACTCTAAGTTCTCTTGGACAAGAAATGAAAAATAATCACAGTGCTTTATCTGCAAAAACAAAGATCTAAAACAAGATAACAAGTTTTCCTATTCGGTTTGGGTCTTTTTAATCATCATTTTCTTAATAACCCTCAGGATAATCTTTACAATTAATTTCTGAAGCTAAGGGGCATCAAGGAAAAATACCTGGATAGCCATTTTCAACTGCAGCGATATAAAGCCTGACATTTAATAGAACAATGAATAGTCAAGAGTTTCAGTCTCTATTCTCTAGTAGCTGAGGCAAGTATTATTTTCGAACATCTTTTCTGGGAAGAGAACTTTGAATATTTTAATAATTAGTTAATAAAAGTTGTTAACATAAGGCATTGGTTGAGCTATTTTTGTGACTTTCAGTACTATCAAAGAAACAATTATGTAAGTAAGTATTTTATTCATTATCAGTGGCAACACCTCAAGGTCTCTGAAAACGACCAGTTTTAAAGTGGTCTATTTAGTGTGTTCTGGAATAGTGTAGGAAGCATTCCAAATTAAAATATCCTATATTAGGCCTTGTATCCTTCCGTAGTTATCTGACAAAGAAGGGCAGAAATGTTTATTATGTAGGAAAAGAAAATTGCCAACAACACCATTACAGATAGGACTTCCATTCAACAATACAGTATGGAAATTGACCCATTAGGAGATGAAGGTGAATCGCTTTTTTCAAATAAGAACAGTAGTACATAGATGTTCCTTGCACTTCTCCCCCCTTTAGCTTAAAATGCTAGGAAATCATGAGTCCTAAATGACAATTCTCTTTAGCCAAGTCTCCACTGGTATTTTGCTCATCTTTGAGCATCTCTATAAAACTCCTCTGATCCATCTTTCACTCCATCTTATGGCATCATTCTGCTCATATCCTATATCTCTTTTCTCTTACTGTCTCTGTCTCACCTCTTTATTTTGTCTCTCTTGGGCCTCATTCCTATTTACATCCTTCACCTTTCTTTTCACTGAATAGAAAAGTCATGGAAGTAATGTTTACTTAAATACTAATTTCACAGATGGAAGGAATGATTTAAGGTACACGCATCTGTAAATAATGTTACCTCAAGTCATAAGGCATCCATTATAAGCATTATCATATTTTGTAGTTTTTTAACTATATGATTATGAGGACAAAATGTGGTAATGTTGATTAGATTTTTTCCAGAAATTTTGAGGATTTGTTTACTGTCTAGAAATTGCAACATAGGGGTTTCTAGTAGTTTTCCTCATCTTTATTTATAGATTGAATTCATAGAATATATTTCATAAATTTTTTCAATTACATATTGCAAAACTTATAACACAATTACAGAATATGTATGTAATAAAATACTCATAAAGAAAAACTGTAGTAGGAAGCACATGCACATTTCAGATATGCTTCCTCTTATATTTTTAATATTTATCATCACTTTTACATGTGCACATACACAAAAGCAATCTAAGCCCTCAAAAAAGTCGGCATTGTAAATGCTTGATAAGGAATAAATAAAACATAACTGAATAGAAATAATAATCTAAAACACATCATATAACAGGGTTAAAAAATAGCATAAGAACACTTGACTCTGGATACAGGGAAATTTGTTACTTTTTCCTTTAGTAAGTAGCTCTAATAAAAATTAAAGTTTCTATTTACAGAGGGAAGCATCAAAATCACATTAAAGTGTTAATCTATTTTTTTAATGAAAATTATAGATTTTGCTCAAGGGTGTATTAATTATTAAAGAAAGTAGAATTTCCTATGTGTAATAATTGTTCATTTCTCTTTAAGAGTGGGTATTTGCAAGAGAAACCAGGGAAAGGAGAAAGGAGGAGGACAGAAGATAGATTTTCAGGTCTACAATTGTTCAAATCTTTTCAAATGACAACAAATAAACTAGATGACCCTCATCTGAAGAAAGCATCAAAATCACATTAAAGTGTTAATCTATTTTTTTAATGAAAATTATAGATTTTGCTCAAGGGTGTATTAATTATTAAAGAAAGTAGAATTTCCTATGTGTAATAATTGTTCATTTCTCTTTAAGAGTGGGTATTTGCAAGAGAAACCAGGGAAAGGAGAAAGGAGGAGGACAGAAGATAGATTTTCAGGTCTACAATTGTTCAAATCTTTTCAAATGACAACAAATAAACTAGATGACCCTCATCTGAAGTCCCTGGTAATCCTCTGAGTTTGGGTATTAGTAGAGTGCTTTGTGGTCAAAATAAAATATCCTTTCTACTTTTAAAACCTATAATTGCTTCTTTTATTGAGGGAACAGGTATCCTTTGTGTTTTAAGGCCATCTATCTTCCTTAAGAAAATGTGATCTAATAAGCCAGGATTTTAAGCCCCAGATATGATTCAGGTAGGAGTTCTTATATGAATAAGTTTCTGCTTAATTACGTGTACGGGGGAAGCTTTGCGCAGCAGACATGAGCACTCATCTTCATGAGCTCGTACTGGCTCTCTCTCACAGACAGACACACACACACCACCACCACTACCACCATCACACACCAACGCATTCTCACAACAAATATACAGGATGGGGAACGAATCATCCTCTGGGATGGATTCTAGACTTCCGACTCTCTGCATCCCCCAAATGCTGTGTTCTGGATTGCTAGCTTAGGAGCACAGTTTAAAGCTCAGCCAGCCCTCTCCTCCGGAAAGCCCTTGGTGTCCGTGTTCAGGAGAAAAATCTATCCGACCCGTATGGCCACAAATTAGCAGGAAAGAAAACCAAATAGAGAAATTAACAAATAATCACAAGCAGCCAGAAAAGCCGTGCAAGATAAGGGCGAACGGCTGGAAACTTTCAGTATAGGACCGCAAACTGAAGTTTGTACGAGACTTTCTTAGACCTAAGCCCTGCCCCTGAGCTCGGACTAGAAGCGACAGGAAATTAATGAGTCCTTCCAGTCCTCTTTTTCCCACCGATTTAGAGCCTGAAGAGTAGAGCAAGCTAGTTAAAACTCACTCTACAAAGTTGGAAGAGGATGAGACACACAGAAGAGGGAAAAGCGGGAAGAAAGAGCTAAGAAACCAGAATCTCACCTGGCATTGGTGCAATCGATGAACAAAGTTTCGAAGTCTTTCCTGGTGATGAGTTTGCAGCGGTTGACCCCGGGCTGATGGCCCCCAGCCCGCGGAGGATCCGGACCTGCTCAACAGTACACACCACCGGGGATATGTCCAGTCTCTTCAACTTGGTGTACACTGTATGCAATCCTCCCACCAGGTGTTTGAGGAAGAGATCGAAGACTTGCGGCAGGCAAATCAGTTCCTGGCCGTCCATCAGGAAGGAAGCCACCTTTACCCCATGCATGTCGACCATCCGGCACTCGTTGGTGTTGGTATTGCCGCTGCCTGCGCTGGTACTACCGACTCCTCCGCCCCCGGCGCTGCCGCCGTGGTTACTGGCCATGAAACTGTTGATCACACTGGGGGTGAGACGAGGAGGCTCTCCAGGCGTCGAGTACAGGGGTTCTGCCCGAAACAAGCCCCCCGGGACGCCTGCGCCGCTGGAAGTTGCAGAGATTACCGGAGGTGCGGAGACAGCCATGGTCATTCAGTCTCAAATCTTTGGTCTTCAGGTTTTGATTCCTCGCTCAGTCTCCTCTAGGTCCCCTACTACCCTCTCTCTCACTCTCTCACTCTCTCTGGCTCGCTCACGCTCGCTCCGAACTGTTTGCAAGTCTACGGTAGCGGAGCTCACGCTAAGCTCAAGCTCGCTCACCACCCAGCAAACAGAGAGCTGCCTGGACCTGCGGCGGCCCGAAACCCCACCCCCACCACGCCACACTCCCGAGACTGGCAGCGCCCCCCAGCCAATGGGTCCCAACCTCTAGGCTCCCGAGAGCGCCGAATGGCTGCCGCCCGTGAGTAGGTGGAGACTCCCTGGCCAGCCTCCCGACTACCTGAGGCAGTTAGGGGCCAGCCGCGAATGAGGATGGAGCCGGAGAAGGGGGCAGTGTAGTTCCTCTGCTTCAAGCTTAGCAGTCTGACTAGAGAACATCCAACATCAGAGCTCCCAAAGTGGCCTCGGACACCGAACTACTCCCCTCGGCGCCCCAAGAGTATCGAGTTGGGAACATAAAGGGAAATTCCAGACTGTTCCTCGCCCCAGTCTGCTGCCACCCCGCACCCGGGTGCATCAAGGAAAGGGAGATGACAGCTCCAATTCATTTGCACATTGTTCCTAAACTCAGCGGGGGCTAAGAAACGACTTTGCCCAACTTCCAAGAGGAAGAATCCACTGAGGTCCAAAGTAAACAGCCTTCTCCTGCCCACCTGGTGCACTTGGTGTAAATTCTCCCACATCCAGTGCACAAAGAAACTAGCGTCCAATACCGCACTCAAATCACAGTTGCGGGTTTTTAATCCGCTCCTACGCACTGACAATCAGGAGGCGCAGAGAGCTTGTGAGCATTTTGGAAAACAGCAGAGACTTGGTATTTGGGTGGCGGACGTACACCTCTTTCCAAAGAACTTCCGCCACGGTGTCCTGAACAGACTCGGCTTTCTGCGTAGCCGGCTATCCCTTAGTTTCAAGATTGTCGTGTCCCATTCTTAGCTAAAATTGAAAAGAAAAGTTCCCTTATAACTCAAGACAGTCACTACAGAATATGAGAGAAGAGCGAGGGTTTGTGCTCTTTAATATTGCATTTTTCTTTCTTCCTTAGTCGTGGGCCTGGATAGTTCAGTGATTAGAGCTCCACGTCGTGAACTGTAGCTCAAAATTTTCTTTCCCCACTTGTCAAGTGTCCCTGAAAGCACTGTAGAGCTCATAATAAGCAAAATGTCTAGGCAAGGTACATTCCAGGGCAAAGGAAGGGGTCTTTTCCACAGTCACATGGTGGTTAGATCACTGTAGCAAAGTTGTTTAAAGAGTCCTTGTCGACCTTTCAATTCTTTGATATCAAGCCATCTCCTTTCTTGTAGTCCTCTCCTCTAGAGGCTGTTATTTGGAAAGTGAAATCCATGCTTTCCTTACAAAACGTTAGTGATACAGCTAAGACGACTTCTCCCGTGCTCTTACAGAATATAAATAATTTTAGGAACTTACTGAATTTTATTCCGATCTCTTTGTACTTATAATGTCAAAGAGTAGGAATAAGCGGGCTTTCCCCCGCTGAGTTGCTAAGTAGGACTCTTTTGCAACCTCAGGGACTGTAACCCGCCAAGCTCCTCTGTCCAGGGGATTTCCCAGGCAAGAATACTGAAGTGGGTTGCCATTTCCTTCTCCGTGGGGGGGATTTGATATCAAGCCATCTCCTTTCTTGTAGTCCTCTCCTCTAGAGGCTGTTATTTGGAAAGTGAAATCCATGCTTTCCTTACAAAACGTTAGTGATACAGCTAAGACGACTTCTCCCGTGCTCTTACAGAATATAAATAATTTTAGGAACTTACTGAATTTTATTCCGATCTCTTTGTACTTATAATGTCAAAGAGTAGGAATAAGCGGGCTTTCCCCCGCTGAGTTGCTAAGTAGGACTCTTTTGCAACCTCAGGGACTGTAACCCGCCAAGCTCCTCTGTCCAGGGGATTTCCCAGGCAAGAATACTGAAGTGGGTTGCCATTTCCTTCTCCGTGGGGGGGAGGGGGGGAATAATCTTCCCGACCCAGGGGGTCTTCCCCACCCAGGGATCCAACTGGTGTCTACTGCATTAAACAGGCGGATTCTTTACTATTGAGCTATCAGGAACGCCCTTAATACATAAATGCCCTAAATTGGATTTATCAGCCTCTCTTCAATACATTTTCTACTTTTGTCTTTTCATCAACCAAGTAATAAGAATTGTCCCTTGAGTCACTTTAAAGTTTCAGTTTTTAATTGTATGGAGTCAAAATGGTTAGATGTTATGATGATTCTTTTTGGAATACAGTGAAAAGTGACTCTAACATAATAGGCTGGAATGGGTGCAGCCACAAAATACTTGTAAAGGACATTGACTTGGTCTTGCTAGTTCGCTACTGTTGTGGAAAGAAAAGAAGGAGCAAAAAGAGACAATTGAGAAAGACAAGTACAGGCAAAAAACTTCCACAAAAGGTGGGAAGTTTTCAAAAAAGAATAGAAAAGCACTAACAGAAATGTTGGTGTTTACAAGTTTTTTTAAAGGTAAATCCCAATTGTGTTCAACAAGTATTTTGATTTAGAAATCAAAAATTTGATTAAATCTATTAAGCTGTGTGCTGAAATAACTTTGATAACTGATTGTGATTGAAGTTTCAAGATGAATAAGTTTGACTTTAAAAGGGAAGTGTTTTTGGTTTTGAGTTTTTTGTTTGTTTGTTTTTAAGAAATTTCTCTAACTGCATTAAAAACCCCAAGGCCAAGCTGCTTTCTTGTGTATTGTTGTACTTAAATTATCAAATCTTTTTTATTTGCACAGTGGTTTGGAGTTTTCAGGAATAGGATGTTGCAGAGGTGTTTTGATGTTTCAAATTTAAAATCTGATATATCAAAAAGAAAATTAGAAGTCAGGTTGCAATCACTGTTTGTAATACTGAAAAACAAACATGTGGACAACTTTTGAAAAGGCTCAAACTAGATATGTCATATACTCAATGTGTCATATACTCAATGTGATATATCAGATATGTAGTTATATTTTAATTATCACAAGAGATTAATGTTCAAATTCTGGTAGAAATACTGGAGACTAAAATTGGTCATTTGATCGTTGAAGGGTTAATGTCCCTTGAATGCTTGAAATACACAAAAGATACTTCACTTCATTATTTGAATCTCCTCCCATCTGCAGCCTTATAGAAAATAAACTTGGTAATTTTCATAAGAGATACTTGTAATTTAAAGATTTAGTCAGATCTAATAGGCCATGTGTTATCTCTGGGTTTTCTTAATATTTTGATTACTCTATTTCTTCTTTTATTATTATCTAGGTTTTGAGATTGAGACAATCAAATTCCACATGGAGAGTTTGTTTTCATCTCTTTCTGACTATAATGTCTTCCATAAACCAAACAGATTTCTAAATAAGGCTGAGTTTCTTTTATTTTTAGGGCTAGGTTTCTACAAGGCCAGAGGAAGCCTGCATGTCAACACCCAGTAAGTTGGAATTGCATGAAACAGTATAAAATCATAAAGGTTGCAGTAAACAGAATACCCTTGGGAGATGATTCTCTATGGAGAGAGGTACTAACAAAACTATGGAAATACTCAAAGTGTGTGAATTCCAGACACTCCAGCAAATAAGAACAAAATTAATATGAACAGATATCATATCTTATCAGAACATGAAGTTCTAGATGCCACTATTCAGTGGAATGATTTGGGCCTAAATGTAGCTTCTCATATGCTGAAATGCTGTAATCTTCTGAGATTTAATTAGCAATTGACATCTACTCCTAATTCATGCTCAGTTTGGAGGAGTTCATCTGTGACTTTAAGCAAAACATTCCACTTTGTTCCACATTGTCAGTGAAAACAGGTACTGTTTTGATTAAAAATAAATAAATACATTGGCAGTCTAATGCAGGATTAGGAAATGTCCAGAACCATTTGAAGAGGGTGGCTTTTAGAATGAGCACTCAAGCAAAACCCAAGGTAATGAATGGCATTTGAAACCTTCAGCCCACTGAGGGTTTGTGGGCTCTAATATGGCCTCTAATCAGAACCTCTCAGGAGCCCTCTAAGGTTCATTTTCAAGCAAACAATAAAAGGAAGTTGATTGGGCAAGGCAATAAATGTGAAATGAAAGCATTCATATAATCAAGAGTTTAATGAGCTAGAGCCTATAGGTATACCCCACTCAAAGGAATATATGGTTTCCTAGGAAACTAGCTGTAAAATGATCTTCTATAATATAAATTCTTTTTTTTACTCAGTTCAAAATTAAATTGAATATGAGTTCCAAGGGAGGCAAAGATGGAGAAGGGGGACCACTGGAGCAAGAAGAAAACTGGTCAAAACTTAAGGAGTAACACTTAAAATCAGATGCTTAAAGGAAAAAAAAACATTTACTAACTGAAATATAAAAAGAAACTCTCAAAGCACCTCAGAAAGTATAAGCACTTGCTAACTTTCAACATATCATGCCCCAAACTGCACTCTTCAGGAAAGAAGATGCTGCTGCTGCTGCTGCTGCTGCTAAGTCACTTCAGTCATGTCCGACTCTGTGCGACCCCAGAGACAGCAGCCCACCAGGCTCCCCCATCCCTGGGATTCTCCAGGCAAGAACACTGGAGTGGGTTGCCATTTCCTTCTCCAATGCATGAAAGTGAAAAATGAAACTGAAGTCGCTCAGTCATGTCCAACTCTGAGCAACTGCAGCCTACCAAGCTCCTCCGTCCATGGGAGTTTCCAGGTAAGAGTACTGGAGTGGGTTGCCATTGCCTTCTCCAGGAAAGAAGATGTGTCGACTTTACTTCCATCTCTGTCTCTCTATGTATTGTTCCTTTTTAAATCTTTTGCTTTTTAAGGTTCAAATTCAAGTCATTCTAATTTCAGCTGGACTCCCACTGCTACTTAGTATCCTTTTGTTCACTTTGTTGCCTCCCTGTTGAATTTCCTGCAGCAGGAACTCCAACCCTTTTCTACTCTGCAAATCACCCTCCTCCCTCCTTCTTTTCAACTATTGCCTCCTACTTCTCTATGATTTTACCACAAAGTTATTCAAAAGGAACTCCCTCAATCTTTCTCTTCCTCTAAAAAGCTTTGTCTATATTCTCTCTTATCTTTTACTCCCTCCCTTATTCCTCAGAAAATAAGTCTTCTCTACTGCCTTCACTGATTTTCATCACCCCCTTTCTCCTTGAAATCACTAGTCTACCAAATGTATCCCCATCACTGTCTTTGGCATCTCCAATCTCTCCCTCTCTACTTGATCTTTCCCGTTTTATTATTAAAAATGTTCAAGGCTGCGAATCCTTAAGACAGGTAAAACTTTCCTCAGCTTCAACCAGTGGCTCTCAGAGTGTGGTCTCTGGACCACTCCAGTTCAGTTCAGTTCAGTTCAGTCACTCTGTCGTGTCTGACTCTTTGTGACCCCATGAATCACAGCACACTAGGCCTCCCTGTCCATCACCAACTCCTGGAGTTCACTCAAACTCATGTCCATCGAGTCGGTGATGCCATCCAGCCATCTCATCCTCTGTCATCCCCTTCTCCTTCCCCTAATCCCTCCTAGCATCAAGGTCTTTTCCAATGAGTCAACTTGTCGCATGAGGTGGCCAAAGTATTTGAGTTTCAGCATCAGCATCAGTCCTTCCAATGAACACCCAGGACTGATCTCCTTTAGGATGGACTGGTTGGATCTCCTTGCAGTCCAAGGGACTCTCAAGAGTCCTCTCCAACACCACAGTTCAAAAGCATCAATTCTTCGCTCAGCTTTCTTCACAGTCCAACTCTCACATCCATACATGACCACTGGAAAAACCATAGCCTTGACTAGATGGACCATTGTTGGCAAAGTAATGTCTCTGCTTTTCAATATGCTATCTAGGTTGGTCATAACTTTCCTTCCAAAGAGTGTCTTTTAATTTCATGGCTGTAGTCACCATCTGCAGTGATTTTTGAGCCCAGAAAAATAAAGTCAGCCACTGTTTCCACTGTTTCCTCATCTATTTCCCATGAAGTGATGGGACCAGATGCCATGATCTTCGTTTTCTGAATGTTGAGCTTTAAGCCACCTTTTTCACTCTCCTCTTTCACTTTCATCAAGAGGCTTTTTAGTTCCTCTTCACTTTCTGCCATAAAGGTGGGGTCATCTGCATATCTGCAGTTATTGATATTTCTCCCAGCAATCTTGATTCCAGCTTGTGCTTTTTCCAGCCCAGCATTTCTCGTGATGTACTCTGCATATAAGTTAAATAAGCAGGGTGACAATAGACAGCCTTGACATACTCCTTTTCCTATTTGGAACCAGTCTGTTGTTCCATGTCCAGTTCTAACTGTTGCTTCCTAACCTGCATATAGGTTTCTCAAGAGGCAGGTCAGGTGGTCTGGTATTC